>JAPKLW010001496.1:36813-70345 GCA_026898455.1 Plectranthus barbatus | reverse complement strand
CACCGAAAGAACTGAAATTATTGCAAAATCGCATAAAGTACTTTCGATGCTTTTCATAAAGCTTTCCGTGTGTTGATTTATCAAACACGAGACTTCAAGCTTTAAGCTTGTAAGTTAAAGATCTCACTTGGTGTTCTTTCTCCTTCGAGAGAGTTCACAGCAGCTCCTGTGCTTACCAGCACTTGAGTTATTACGGGCATTCTGCCGTAGAGACTGTTACGTTCTTGGGAGAACTAAAACACCTAGCTAGCTGTGGAGGTTGAAGTGACGTGCTCGCACTCCATTAGCTGAGGAGAGTTGAAGAAGGATCCAGGACCGGGAGCGGTTGATCTAGTGAACTGGTGGACGAGGCATTCACCAGCTAGAGATAGATCGTAGGAGACCTGTACCTGATTACTCTTAGTGGAATTTCCAGTGGTTCGACTGGAGAGTGGACGTAGATCGATTGATCGAACCACTATAAAAATCCTTTGTTATTTATCAGCTTTCTGTCTTTCATTCATATTTTAAACCCAGCACTCAAGTGCTGGAGTATATTCTGAAACTGATATATAACTGTGCAAACAAGGCTAAATATTCTAAGTTTTGAATCACCAGCTGACAGATCTCAGTTGTCAGCTGTGTACTGAGTAACCAGCACCAGCTGACCAGTTGCCAGTTGTCAGCTGTGTGTAAGTAGCGTGCAAGAAAACACTTAACATTATTTCCGCTGCGTAACGTTTATACTCTGAAAAACCGGGACCTACAGTGACTATATGTGCGTGAAAGGGCATCCCAAACCTCACGCGAGGTTTTGCATCCAATAATAACAACCATGGATTCCTCAGTTGAGGTGGAAACAAGGAATAATTTGATAGTCTGATCCTTGGAATACCACTTGGAGAAATCCGGGTTGACGGATGGGGCGCCGGTGGCGGACAGAAGGAGACGTGGTGGCTCAGGAGTCGAGCCATCAAGATATTGCAGAAAACCTTGCGTAATAAGAAACGGTTCGATTTGAGCATGCCAGAGCAAATAGTTGGAGGCTGTAAGTTTAATATTAACCATGTGAATCATGGTGGAGAGAGGAAGAGTCGGGAGATCATCCAGAAGCTGCGGTCGGCCATGGCAAGAAGGCCGATGGCGACGCACAGAAAAAAATATTCGATGAAGAAAAAAGCTAGAGTTTGGCCAAAGATTTGGCTGATACCATGTAGAGAATAATAACTCTTATTTCACTCAATGAAATATAATGTACATACAAGTATATATAGAGAAAAAAATAATATAATCTAGACTAGATATAAAAGATATTCTCTAGTTTGATATACAAGATCTATAAGATATACAAAGATATACTCAAATATATCTTAACAAACTATATTAAAATGAAATCTAAATAGATTTTAAATAAAATAAAAAACCACCATAAATCCTAAATTACCCACCCCATTACCATTTTATAGTTTTAATTGAATATTGTGTATTTTCTTTTGTTACCTATGCATTTTTACATATAGGTTTATAATATCAAATAAGAATTATTTATGCTTTTTTTTAAAAAAAAAATTATTTATATATTGTATCCCTAATTCTAAATTCCTCGACTATATGCCCATAGCTGGAAAATATGAAGCAATGAACTTACTCATTTACACAACTGATATTGCATAATTTACAGACATGAGGTTGGTTGGGGGTAGATGATGATGAAAAAAAAGATATTCAACAAACACCTAATCTGTACAAATGGGGTGACAGAGAAATCACTCCCAACCCATCAGCTTCTTTCTTACACCTTCTTTGATCTCCTCTCTTGTAGCCGACAAGCATTCGCATTCGTCCAGCAATATTCTGTACACTTCCCATTCTCTGTCGTTGATTCTATGTCTCCCTATCTCCACCTGACAAGAATCACCACCAGCTAAGAGCTTCTCCTTGTTTGTTAATTATCAGCAGCAAAGCATTTGAGTTTAGATATAGCATCCTTACCGAGAAGATGCTCATGTTCAGATGCTTGAGTGCCAGAGTGATGTCGTAGAACACCAGAGGCCGGCCCCTCCCGGACAGCTCCACCGGGTTGACCACCAGCAGCTCCGTGTCCGGGCCTCTGCTCACCACGTCTACTCTGAGAGGGTGGAGGAGCTCCATCCTCAGTCGAGAGCTTAGACCGTTTTTCTTGAGTGCGTCCGTTATCTTTTTCCCATCATCTTGCATTATGAACAAGTCCATTTCGCAGTTCCCTTTAGGATTCGCGAAGAATCGTCCGTAGGAAATCTGTGACGCGATCAAGCAGGCTCATTCATGGAGGTGCACGTAAAAATGCAGTGATATATCGATATTTATACTAAGCATTTAGGTTAAAATGGTATCGTCTAGCTAGGACGAAAAACGTAACGAGATATACCTGGATGTTGTAATCCTTGAGTGTTCTCATGATATCATAAATGAGGCCCTTGTGATCCTGGCAGAAGATCTGAACAAGGGTGTGAGAAGGGCTGAGGGAGTTATCGAACACAACGGATACGGAATCCGAGACTGTTGTGGTCGAAGGTTCACCGGAAAGCACTGGACTTGACATGTTTTCTGAAACTGAAGATGGAAGAAGTGACTGCAAACATGAAGCAACTTCGGAAGCAGCCAGCTCGATTTCACAACTCATCATGGCGTCGCCGAGTACAACTGTTAGGAGCTTTATCGTTTCCTCGCGCCTCTTGCTTGTCCGAAGCAGTTCCCTACACGAAGAACAACAGTATCCCAGCTGGATAAGAAACACATTGTCTCATGATCCCTTTGCCTTGAATATTTGTAATCATCAAATTTTAGATGGTTTTCGAATTCAGATAAATCAGAAATGCTGAAGTTTGATGAAAGATTGAAAGTTTGAGGGACCATTAGTTGTTCAAACATATTATTTTTATACTTTTTATATTCAAGAAGCACATGTTTGTTGTTGGTTTGCTGTTGTTGAGGCACCTTCTGCCATCATAATTATCTAAGAAATGATCAACCACTTTTCAGTTAACTGCAGCCAATAGATGAAAGAGATCAAGAAGAGGGGTAGGTGGCCAACACACCGGCATATGGATGGCGAGAAATACGAAAATGAACAGACAGATCATTTTGACACTCAATATGTTTAAAATTTGCTGCCACAATCTGGAGATCATGAACATGTGCAACACAGACACCGAATGGTTAAAGGCGATGCAAAAAATGCGAGCATGTGTTGTGACCATTTTATTCTTCTATAGATTCGAGTATTTCGATGATAAAAGAAAAGTTGAACTAATACAACAGATGAGCAAAGATGACATGAAGTTGGGGATGTCTAGTTTGAAGACACAAGATTTGAAATGCTGCACAAAATGGTTTACTTTAAAATATTATTATCATGTTGAACTTTAACAACGGAAAAGGATGAGCGAAAGAAGAGAAAGGAGCGCGGGGAAAATCTGCAGACGGCAGAGCAAAAGAAGATACATAATAACTAAAGGACAAACCTGGAATCTGTGATGAAGAAGAGGTCCATCACTCTTCCATCAGGTGCCGTGTAAACTTTCACTCTTTTTATCGTTAGCTCCAACTCGTACAGAACCTCGGTGACATCTAGATCAGAAAACACATAATTACAAACGAGGAAATGGAATCAAACAAAGTAAGAGATGACAAAATCAAAAAATTTGTCCAAGATTTGGACATGGCACCAAAAGTTGAAGTCCCAGCTGGACTTCATTGATATAATCAGAACTAGGACCGATGCCACGTAGACCTAAGTAAACAGTGATTCAATTTTCAACTATGATATTCTTCATGCTGACCTCAAACTGTAATCAATATGAATAAAACTATGCCAAAAACATAGGGCGGCTAAGAATGATCATATAATAATGGTTTTCAAACTCATCCAGCCAATACTCACAATATTGAAGTCAACTTTGGACAGATGTGTTTATCAGGAAAGCAGTTGTTCTTAAATGACAAATACATACGCCAATCACGTATTTCCAACTATAATATAACTCATTATTTTTCATCAAGCTGAAAGGTACCATGTAAGAGGCCTTTTCTGTCATAGGAGCACCAAAACTTGAGCAGGAAAACTTCAGGTGGCCTCGGCTGCTGAAACTCCGGAATATAGTAGAATATGCCCGATGCTGATGACGTACAGGTGGGGCAAACCTCGAGTAGCCTATTCTTCAACAGGTTCCACCTTGTCGTCGGCTTTCCAACAACCCAAAAGACCAAGTAACACCATTTACCATCCGTTGAAACATCTGTTCCAGACAAAAGATCAAAGGATATTAAGTTGGTATCAGCAAACTTAACACCAACTACAGTCTACATATTTAGCATGATTGTGAACCGATTCCAAGCAATGATCTTGACTCATCACTCATTTGGATTCTCAAATTATTTTCATTGAGTTAACAGCTTGAGGCTTTCAAGAATTAATAAAATCTTGTACCCCAAATAATAATCCACAAAGAAAAACACATACTTAATACTGGAAAGTAAGCTCAAAGATGGGATTTCACAACTTGATCTTTAATAGTTGAAGGGGATGTAAATGTATATCTTATAAAGAATCCAACCATATCAACCCTTCAGCAAGATTATTATATTCTAGGAACACAAACACACACACTAGACCCTTAATTTCTATAAAAAATTCATGTGAAAATATACCTAGGAAACAAGAATAGATAAACATCACACATATTCAAGATCATAGTTTTCATCCCAAACATGACCAAAAAAGAAATTATAGACAAAAATTTAAAAAAGGTAGAGATTATCAAGTACCTCCTCTAGCAATGCTAATCCCAAACAGCAATATAATTCTACAGAGATCACACCCAAGCCCAGTTTTATCTGGACAGTTTACAGTGATCACAGTGTGTTCACCAGCCCCCTCAGCTTCTTTAATCACAACTGCATCTTCAAAGATGATTCCCATATCATCCCTCTCTCTCTTTCTCTTCCCCCTACTGTTTCTCCAATTCAAGAATTGGGAAAAGAGCAATCTTTATGTTCTTCTCTTTGTGGATTCTTGAAATTTAAAGTAAAGATGCCATATTTTTTTTTTCCCACTTTTAAATGGAGGAAAGTGGAAAGACAGTGTGAAAACGCACCCAGAGGCCACAGCACAAACGGATCAAGCAGATAAAAGGGTTGCCATAATATGCTGATAAAAGTGATGGGGTTTCTCTCTCATGGATTTCCAAATGTTTGGGGTGGGAAGTGGATAGAGACTAGAGAGAGAGAAACTTAGTCTGAGAAAGAATTGGATTGGAGATTCCGCCAGATGGACGTCAGAAACATACACTTTTTAATAGATATTTTGTTTTCGACTTTCTTGTTATTTCATTATGACTAGATTTACTCTAAGCTATTCACGTATAAACTTTATAAATTAATACTTTTGGGAATTCAAGAATTTATTAATTAAAAGAGTTATTAATTAAACTATAAATTAATAATTATTAATTTATACATTAATTAATATTTTATTAATTTATAATAAAATATTCAATTCACTTATCTTTCAAACTTCTATTTAATTTTTGTACATCAAATGAGGACCTAATTTGGAAGAGTCCTTCAATCTCTCATATAATTATATTCTTAATGTTCAATGTCTCAATTTATGGACATTAAGAATATAATTATATGAGAGATTGAATTAGAGATGGGATTCAAGTTGAAATTGATTTCAACAAACGACAATTGAGTCATTTTTCAAGAAGTGTACATAAATTATTCATGTAATATGTACGCATTTATGAAATTATTAATTTATATTTTATATGGGACCTATAGAAATTATAAAAAATGTATTATCTTATAATTTTAGCGAATTATTAATTTAGCACCCTATCCCCGAGTCGGGACCGACAAAAATTATTATTTTAAAAAGTTTATTAATTAATCGAGTATTAATTTATAGAGTTTCTACTGTATATATTATAGAGAGGAAAATTCAAAATAACCATTTAGCCTAATACACATATAAAAAATATCCACTTCTTATAATACATATCAAAAATGCTCAAAGTACACTTTTTAGACATGTCAGTCTACTTTTTCAAACAACAATGAATTTTGATTTAATTTTAATTCGCTATCTGATTTAAAATAGTAGAAAATAATATCTGATTTTAAAAAAAAATGTGAAATAGAAATTATTTGGAATAATATATTTTCGGAAAAAAAAAATTAAATAGCGGATCAGACCCGGATCAGACCTAATTCGGGTCGGGTCGGTTTCGATAATACTAAAACCGACTGGAATCAGATCAGACCCGAACCCGCTAAGGATCCGCGTCTTTACCCGAAACCGACCCGGGTCGATATCGGTAATGCCGATACCGACTCGGTCATAGATCTGAAAAAAATTATTTGACCACGCGAGAACCCCTATTTTTCCCCATTTGCTCACAAAATTTGGTTTGTTCCCCTTCAAACTCACGAAGCCGACTGCCCCCATCCATTCAAACCACCGATTCCAATTTTAACAAAACACATGGCCGCCCAATAAGTAAGTTCCTAATCCCACTCCTCCAAATTATCTTTCGAATCTGTCGGTTAAAATTTCGAAAATAAGAGCATGAAAATTTTATTGAAATTTTATAAATTTGAATGAATGTATGCATAGAATGGAATGGGTGTATGTTAAATTTGAATTATTTACATGTTTGGAATCAATAATGCCGAATATTTGATTTAATTTGTTGAATTATTTGGTTGAGATTGTTGAATTATTTAAATGGACTTGTGTGTGTAATTTGATTGAATTATTTGGAATTTTGTTGATTTTGTTGGTCGAATGAAATTGGGAATTCTTTAATAATTGTTGAATTAATTCGATTGAAATTTGGTGGAATTTGTTCAATTAATTTTTGTTGTAATTGTTTTGAATTATGCATTTGGTTGAATTTGTTGAATTATGCATATTGTTTAATTAAATTACATGTTAAATTGGCGAATCTTTCATAAATGTTGCATTTTGTGTTTGATTTTTGCAGCTACAGTGGATTAGACCCTCTTTTCGTGGTCTAATTACTAAAGTGAACTTATACCCTAAAGTGACAACTTTAGAGACTATTAGTGATACATTATATTCGATAGGGGGTGATGGGTTGCTTAATCAATTTATTAATGGGCCGTTTGGTAATTTATTAATTTGGAAAAAAATGGTCCTAGTGCATCGCAACCATTAATAGAGTTATTAGGCTTTCAAATTACTAGTGAATCCCCTAAGGCTTTATGGTTTTTTATTAATGGGCAGATTATAGAATTTGGATTGCCCGAATTTGCATTAGTTACTGGATTTGTTTTTGGTTCTAGTGCTTTTAATCCCTGTGCCGATCATGATCCTTCTAGCACTTCGGTTTTTCATACAGTTTGTGGGGGTAAGAATCTTAGCGCTAGAGAATTATTGATGATTTTTAGGAATAAAAAAATAGAACGCACTAATCATGGTTTGTACTTGAGGGTGGCCAATATATTAGCAGCTTGGAATTTTGCTTTAGGACTTTCCGAAAAAAGAAAGATTGAGAGTTGGATATATGTTCTGGTTGAGGATTTGGGTAGGTGGGGTTCATTTCCATGGGGGGCATATGCTTTTCAGTGTTTATGGTATTATTTGGACCTTGCCCCTACCACAGCAGATCGAATCAGTGGTGCGAGCTTTATTTTAGGCGGACCCATTTGGGCATTACATGTATAATTTAATTTTGTTAATTAAGTAATAATTCTTACACCTACAAGAGTGAAATGTTTTATGTTATTTTTTGTAGGTGTGGGCCTATGAGGCCATTCCTAAGTTGGGTCGTGCCTGCGCTATTCTGCGAAGGCCTGATGCACTCCCTCGATTTATGAAATGGGAGTTTTCGAGGCCGGATACGATTGATTGGGGGCAATTCTTCATTCAAGATGAGGTATGTAATTTGTTGGCTATCTAGATTAACCGTTAATATTTTTCTAATTGTAAGTACTTTAATTCACAGCTTGAAGTGAGTTATAATTTGGAGGCTTCTCCTGCCGAGAAGGAGAGGTTATATTTTACTTATGCGGAGATGGACAATCCGATTGGGGTACAGTTCCGACTCCCAGAAAATCCAGTACTGGGTGCAGGACGGGGTGTAGGACGGGGTGCGGGTCGGGGTGTAGAAGAGGGTGCTGGACGGGCTGCAGGTGCAGGACGGGTTGGGAGAGGAGCTGGTGGGGAGTTAGAGGGAGGATCACCGTCGGAGACCGCTACACCGTCACGTAGACGCACTCGGGCGAGGCATCATACACATTCTTCCAGTGGGGATTCCCGGGATACTAGGAGACATCGTCCATCTGGCAGTATATTGGATAGTATCCGGGCCGTTATTCATGAGGCACTGACAGAGAGGGTGATCCCCCTAGTTACAGACTTATTCCGTGCATCTAGACGCCGTCATTGCACAGATGTAGATGATGCAGCCTTCAGAGAGGTATTGGCTCGTGATAGGAGTCGTGATTGGAGCCGTAGGGCTCATATAGAGCATGAGAGGTTGGAGGAGATGGAGAGGACGACGAGTGTACCTGGTGGTGAGTCGAGTAGGAGGCCGGAGGAGCCGGATAGGAGGAGGGCGAGTGTATCTGGTGCTGAGACTAGTAGGAGGCCGGAGGAGCCGGAGAGGAGGAGTGTACCCTTTGCTGAGACCAGTACGAGGATGGAGGGGTCGGATATGAGGAGGAGTGTATCTGGTGGTGAGACCAGACAGAGGCTGGAGGAGATGGAGAGGCAGAGGAGGGATACGAATCTTGCAAAGGGTAAGAGACCTGCAATCCCTGAGGAGGAGTGTCATAGTGTTTCTGGCGAACGGGATCAGGTACCCCTTGTTTTCACAGACAGTTCTGATAATGACGATGCTACCTCGCAGCCCCTCCCAGGGGGTACTGGAGAGATGGGTACCCAGCCGGACACTCTGCCTGTATCCTTATTAGCATATGATATTGAAGATTCGGTAAGTATAATTATTTGATTTCATTTATGTATTTCTTTGGTTATTTTATTTATGATTTCATTTTTTTTGCAGCCGAATGATGGACGACCTTGGGGGATTGGGATAGATGTGCATTTGAAATATAATGCATGGAGAGCTGGTCAGCCCGATGCTGTCAGACTCCAAAGAGGTGGACCGTGGCAATTCCCGCAGAATTATTTTGCCTTCGTAGAGAATTTGAGCAACGATTTGGCTACAGATATAATAGAGCCGTATATTCCTGTTCTACAGAGGAGATTATACACGGCTACTCCATCGACGACTGTTCGGGTTATCTCACCACGATTCTTTGTAAGTGAATTATTCAACCACAAATTATTCTATATATTATTTAGTAATATATATTTAATACTGATGTTCTATATTGTATCAGATTTTGATGAAGCATCATTATGGTGGAGATAGAGCACCTCGCCTGGAGCCAGATGACCTATTGGATTTCGCTAGAGGCAAAGATACTCAGGTCTCAGTAGATTGGAAAGGTGAAGATACGGTAAGTAATTTAATATTAAAATTTAATGCAATATAATATTATTTTCTATAAGTAGTTAACACTTGTTTATGAATGTTTTTTTTTGTAGATTGTGTAACCTGTATTACTGCGCAGTCACTGGGTTGCTGTCAAATTCAGTATAAAAGATCATACGGTGCACATATATGATGCCTATTTAGCAGAAAAAAGCCTTCAAGAGCGTACCAGATTGGGCAAAGAATTGGCAAAGATGACAAACAAGATGAAGCATTATCTGAGAGCTATAAACTATTGGCAAGAAAACATTTTCCGGCTTGAGAAAACATCTGCCACCCCGCCAGAGATCCGATGAACATCACTTTTCCACGGGACGATGAAGAAGCAAAGCGCAACTTATACGCTAGCACATATTGAGATGCTATTGTTTCGACGTCCGACACGAGCGTGGATTGAGAGCGATGCGGGCACCTATCTTTATCGCTGGTCGAACCAACTCTCGACAATACTTCTGTACGCTTCTAACAGCGAGCAGATTGGCAAACGACGAGCATCTAGCAGTCTTGCATTGAAGACCTCGGCCACATTTGAGGTCAAGAAACTATACCGGCGGACAAGGCACTTCAATTTAGCCCACTTTTCAGGTCCGACATCCATTAACTTGTCGTATGCTGCCGGATTTGTAACTTTCATTTGCTCCATAGCCTGCTTAAATATAGTCGACCGATACGCATACGCAGCACGATGGTACAACGGAACAATGTTCGGACGGAAGCTGGTTAATTTATTCTGTAAATGATAAAAACAAAGCCCGTGTGCGGTACCTGGATAAACAGCGCTCATAGCATTCGAAATGCTAATGTGTTGGTCGGATACGATCAATAATTGATCGTTGCAGCCAAAAGCCATCCGGAGTCGAGTCATAAACCAAATCCAAGACTCGTCATTCTCTATCGGGCCTACACCGATGGCAAGTGGGAAGACCTGTTCATTACCATCTTTGGTAACAGCAACAAATAAAACTCCTTTATTTCTTCCCTTCAAATGAGTTGCATCGACAACAATAACCTGTCTCAGGGAAGACTCGAAAGCAGTTCGACAAACACCCAGTGCCACAAACAAGTGGCGAAAACGTCCATCGGGAGCAATATCAAGATCTATCAGCGTCCCTGCATTATACTGAACAAGTACCTCGAGGTACCTCGGCAGCATCTTGAAAGAATCTTCGACACCACCATACAACATAGAAAGGGCTGCGTTCCGTGCTTTAAGCGCAGAACCATAAGTTGTCTGGATGCCAAAACTTCTTTGCAGCTCGACCATAATCTCACGCGGTTTGATGAGTGACCCTTGCCGACGCATCTTCCTTGCAAAATAAGCAGCCACGACTTTTGAACGAACATTACGTGCTCCAACTCCAGCAAGATTCATCCTGCAACTATGAACAGGTTTGAACTTGCGTACAATCCAACAGTGAGCTTTGCACGTAGCACGTATAAGAAACGAACAACTCTCATCTCGTTTGCACTTGTACTCAACACGAGTACTGTCAGACCGTGTGACTTTAAATTCTTGTCTCTACTCCATATGCCAGAGACCAACAACAACAAGCAGATCATCTCTGCTCCAAAATATGGCACCCTCTGTCAACTCCTGGTCCAGTATGGCTGCGACATCTTGCAGGATGGGTGAATCAGAAGTATCCAATGGAATGATTGGAAGTAACCAATTATTTAATTGGACTTCCAGAACTTCAGGTAGAGGATGAGCCGGCAACAGATTTGAAACAAAAGCATTCATACCACCAACAGATTGCACCCAGGCAGAAAATTTAGCCACCGTACAATGCATTAAAGATTGGTTGAAATCCTCATCCTCTGACTCGGACGAGTCTTCAGCCTCCTCCTCATTATCGTCATCATCAGACTCCACTACACCACCACCCTCATTTAAGTCTGGAATATGTGAACTCCCGCTTGCACCACCTTCGAAAGGTTGATTAAAGAACATAGAAGAATCGAACCTTTGAAGGTCCTCCGAACATGGACTGAAAGTAGCATTCGGCGGTGGACTAAAGGAAGATATGAACAGTCTGTATGGGGATGGCTCCCGCTGAGAACTCCCAACACCAATGTTGATTGCATTGTTGAAAACAACATAAACGTTGGGCTCTGAAAAAATAGAGCAAAGCCGCTGCCGATCAACATCCGTCGACAACAACGATCTTACATTTCTTCCACTGCGACTCTTGGCAGTATAATAGAGATTATACTGAAATTGAATATTTTCGGAATCCAGAAGCGATTGGATGCTATTTCTTAGAAACTGTATGGAAAGATTGGTCATTGGGATGTAAACCAACCTTTCCTCTCCACCCACATAGATGGATGAATCATCAAATTGCCCATTGTAGTGAACAAATATAGTGCACCAATTATCCATTTAAAAAAGAGGGAATTGAGAAAATGGAGAGAATATGGAGAGAATAAGGAACAAATGTATATAGTGAATGTAGTGAATGTGTATGCTTCGTTGCAAATGAATTGGATTTTATAGACAAACCAATCTCAATTATTTTGATCAATTGATTGGACTAGTCAAATACAGTAAATGGCCATTTACTCATCTGCATTACAGTGTACGCAAAATTTCCATCCACTCATGTAGTCAAAAATAAAATTGATTGTCATGCATTATTCATGTCAGTATACTTTATGAGCTCATTTGACCAATATTGTATGTAAAAAGTTGGGAAAATAATGCACATAGGACAATAATGCATGAAAATAATCGATGTCATGTAATTTTCACGTCAGATTTTTATGACTTTATTGGACCGAATACCCTGAAAAAGGTAGGAAAAATTATGGATATGATTTAAAAAAAAAAAAGTTGAAACCGACTGAAACTGACCCAGAACCGACTGGATACCGACCCGGTAGAGGACCGGGTCGGTATCCAGTCGGTTCCGAGTCGGTTTCAGTCGGTTTCAACTTTTTTGAGTTGGGCTCGGTCTGTTTCGCGAGTCTGACCCGAATCAGACCCGGATTCAAACTACATAATATGAATTTTCATTTTTTTTAAAATCTGAAACTAATATCTTTATTACAAAATCTATTTTAAGTAATCATATCATTATCATGTAAAGAATGATTGGATCAAATTTGGCAACACCCACTTCCCCATGCACACTTTTGTACTTTTGGGTATTTTTGATATGTGTTATAAGAAATGGGTATTTTTGATATGTGTTATAAGAAATTGGGTATTTAAAAATATTACCACTATATTATATACTAGATTTAAACCCGCGCGATGCTCGAATTAAATATATGTTTTAATTTATAATTTTATAAGATAATTAACAAATAATATATATTTTAGCATATTTTAGAAATTTATTTAATATATATTTAATATTTATTCAACTATATTATATGTCAAACTATATATATAAATTTAATAAAAATAAAAAAAGTATGAAACACAAGTCTATAAGATTTGATTTAAAAATGATCTCATAAATAATATAATATTTATATCATTTAAAAACATAATAAATATAATAAATCAATAAAATTTAATGTTTTAAAGAAAAAGTCAGAAACATAATTTTGTTATATTTTTATCATTATTTATTATATATTTATGTTATAATAGAATTAAAAAATAAGAATTAATTAATGAATTTGGCGGGAAATAAATAGATACTATTTTATTTTAATATAGTATATATATATATATATATTTTGCATTTTAATAATTATTTTAAATATAAATTTTTATTCATTAATATTATATTTAATATATTATAATATAAATTTAATTTAATAAAAATAAGAAAAATTATACTCATCAAACACAAAGTAAGTTTGATTTAAAAATTATTCCATAAAAGATATTATATTTTATTATTTGAAAATAATAAATATAATAAATTGATGAGATGTGATATTTTAAAGAAAATTAACAAATACAATTTTGTTATATTTTTATTATTGTTTATCGTGTGACTATATATATATATATATATATATTACAATAAAAATAATAAATAAAATAAAATAAAATTTAATATGAGAAGATTTGTAGCGGGAACAATTACTTAAATTATGGATATATATTAGATTAGCTATGGATAAGAAATATTTATTGGAAAAACTAATTTTAATAATATATAAAAATCTAAAAAATTATTATTAAAATGAAAAAAATCTTGATCCTCAATCTCTCATATCTTTTCTTCATTTTCGATTCCCTTCTTTTTAAAACATTTCAAAATAATTTCCCTATCAATATTATTTATGCATAATCTACTAATATATTAAAAGAGAATACTTACTTACATAAAAATAAGTGTGAATAATTATAATAGTAGTTTTTTTAACAATTATAGCAGCATTTTTTTCACCCATTTATTATAATATATTCAATATTAAATTAATTTGTTAATTAATGGTTCGATAATTCATATAAATTTGATAGTTACGGCTATAATTACTGAATTCGGTCAATTTAATGAGATGTGGTATAGATTATATAAAATTTTGTATTATTATAATTATAATTACGGTATTTATATAATTTCTGGATTATGACTATAATTGTAGATGAAATTTATAAAATTATAATCGTAATAATTATTTATATACAATTTCTAGATTATGACTATAATTATATACGGAATTTATAAAATTATAGTTTAAAAAATTATTTATATACAAAATTTGGAGATTTATATAATCGAATCATAATAAATTGTATACATATAATTATACCTATACTATGAATTTTTATAGTAATATATGAACATTTTGGATTTTTATGATCTTATATATTTATGATCACATTTTTATATAATAAATAAAAATATTATGAAAATCTTGAATTGGACTAAAATGAAGAAACACATTCACATACCACAACAAATACGATGAAACACTAAACATCACAAATGTAAGTTAAAAATCTAAAACATCAAATTTATATATTTTACCACTACAAAATATATAGTTATAACATGAAGATGTACTAGAAAATTAAAAAAGGCTAACATTTCTCTCTCTTAAAAAAAATAGTTTTTGCCATTTGGTGGGAAGTAGGTATCACTTGTCCTAAATTGTTTTTGCCTTAGAGTCAAAGCATTTTTTCTTTAAGACAAAAAATTACAAAAAAATGCCACGTCCATATTTATTGAGTGAGAACAAAGGCAACTACTTTTTTTTTTTTCAATTATATTTTTGTAAAAATTTAAAATGGAAAAAGATATTTGAACAAGATTTAATTATTATTTTTTGCAAGAATCTAAATAATACTTTTTTTATGAACTATGAATCTAAGTAGTAAGGTTTATATGTAAGATTAGGATACGTTTTACATATATGTTATGGATGCAATCCTAGAAGAAAGAAAATTATGTTTTTTTCTTTAAATTTCATTTTTAAATAAAATACGGCCCCGAAAAAAAGATTAATCTTATATTTATATAGTTTAGATATTTATTTGAGTAGTTTGATAATTTATATTTAAATTAAAAAATGATATAATAAAAATGAATGTTACCCATATATAGTAGTAATAGTTTCGTTCACTTACCGTGGCCGAGTAATGTATTCGCGTACTGACTGTAACAATAAAGTATTAATGGTGTGATTAATTTTAATTATTATCAGAATTTTTAATATATTATCTCATCAGTTATGATCACATTAACATGTTCCTACATTGGATTGGATATTTAGAGTTGATTGAAACAATTGACCACTAAAATGTGAACTCACATGAGTTAAGTGGGGCAAATTGCAAGTTTAAAAAGAGAGAGAAAGTTAGGCCTTATTTGAATAATTTTGGCAGCAAAGCAATGACTTCATCTCATGATGTAATTCTCAATTCAAATTCATAGATTTTTTTTGTGATTCTTGATATCGACTGCACCACTCCTCCACACCAACTATATTGTATTTTTTTTGAGGTTTTCATTTCAATCTCCTTGCTTTTCTTGATTAGCATAATTTATTCACTCGTAACAAAATTAAATATTGGGATATATTGGGATGAATGGAAGGATTTCGCTTAATTTTTAATATAATGAAACATGTGAAATTTGAAAATAACATTTAAGTAATGTTTCGTTATTCTAAAATTTAGGTTTTATTGGTGAAGCCTACGTATTTAGTTAGTGGTATATATTCTGATCCCCCTTTTTTTTTCGATTAGGCAAAATATGATTTGATTATAACTCACCATTTGTGTATTGAATTTTACGTTTTCTATAATTAAAATATCCACATAATGTATTTTATATATATATATATATATATATATATATATATATTTTAAATGTTGGATACAAGATCTGTGAAGAAGAACTGAAAACACTGCAAGTAATTATGTTTAGTACAACAAGTTTTTACAACTATATCTGCAGCGTACGAGAACAAAAGAAATAAAATGAAATTAACTAAATAAAAGAAAATAAAATTGGATAAATCCCAACCGAGTCGAGGAAACCCTCTTCCCGCAAGACAAATTCGCCGACGCAATGCTCGTCTAATGGCGGGTTGTCCCCAAAGGTAAAACGGCTTCGTCCTTTTCGAGGCAGCACCGCAATCGGAAATGCTCCGACGAACTGAATAGAGGTGAAACTGAGTTGCAGAAAAACAACAAAAAAGATGCAGCAATATGGGACTAAAGATGCAGTGTATCCGGCTACGTGAGCTTGTCTCTTGTCTGGTGACGGGGAACACGTATGTTCTATGTCTAGCAACCTGGGACAACTCTTATGCATGCCTATTTATAGACATGTCCACCCAGGGTTTACGATCGATAATTAAATACAATCAACGGTTATAAATCGAGCATTATGGTGTCGACGGTTACTTCTCTCGTCACTAATGTCGTGACGTTATAAACTGAATACTAAGTGCTCGTGACAGTTATATTTTGACACTTAATATCGAGACGTTACAACGTCATCATTGTCTTGTTGGTTACAAATCTACATCATTAACACATCAGTTAAAAACCAAAATCATTATTACGACAATTACGAATTATGTCGCAAATTATCAAACACATAATATTCTTGTCCCCACATGTTGTAACTACCGCATTGACTGAGTCAACTACGTGTGCATGCACAATACAAATGTTAATCTAGATGTTTGTTAAATATTCGACAGACTTAACAATCAGTCCATGTTAACACTAACATGTACCACCAATGCACACTTATTGTTACACACATACAAGTCTCAAATTGTATCAATTTGGGACATTAATTAAACACATGTTTAATTATCTCATACACCATAATAAACCAACTTGTCACTACAACAAATAAGGTAATAGACGACGCAATATAGACAACGCGAATTTCATTCGTGTTGTCTATATCCTAATAGACAACGCGGAAGCATAAGTGCGTCGTCTATTTTATGGGCGCTGATAGACGACGCGGTGGAACGCGTCGTCTTTGTTATTGCGTTTTCCTAACTATTAATTATATGTGCAGCTGGATGACGCTAATTTTTGCGTCGTGTATATGGAAATAGACGACGCGATAATACAACGCCGTCTATTTCCATATACACGACGCGAAAATATGTGTCGTCTATATTATTCCACTTTTTTTTTTTTTTTGAGCAAAACCACTCCTTAAGTAAATAGAATTTTTTTTAAGGGGAAGTAATAATAGGAATTTAAAATTATAATAAGGGGAAGTAATAAATAGGAATTATAATAAGCGGAAGTAATAATAATAATAATAATGGGAAATAATTTGGCATTATGTGATAGTTAAAGAGGTATGAATAATCAGGGTTAACAGGAAAAAAAAAATTCAATAGACGGAAGAGACGACGCGAATAATTCCGTCGTCTATAGAACTATAGAAGACGTGAGAATTCGTGTCGTTTATATGTACACAGACGACGCAATAATAAGCGTCATAAAAAAACGCGAAATAACGACGGAATAGTTTCCGTCGCTATTTTGCAACGGATTATCCTTCGATAGAAAAAATAAAAATTCTAGCTACAGAAATATTCCGTCACTAAAAAAATAAAAAAATAAAAAATCATCTCGATGGAATATTCTGTCGCTAAATAAATAACATAAATTAAAAAATCGTCGCGACGGAATATTCCGTCGCTAAATAAATAAAATAAATTAAAAAATCGTAGCGACGAACAATAAAACATTTTAGAAATTTTAACAAAGGAACTTTTTTATCGCTAAATAAATAAATAAACAATTAAAATTCTAACTACGGAAATATTCTGTCGCTAAAAAAATAAAAAAAATAATTAAAAAAATCTAGTGACGGAATATTCCATCGCTAAACAAATAAAACATTTTAAGAATTCTAGCAACAAAATTTTTCTATCGCTAATTAAATAATTAAACAAATAAATAACTAAAATGAATTCCAACAAAAATTTTCATTTGCTAATAAAATTAATTAAAAAAATACTAATGACTGAATTTTCGTTGTTAAAATAGATTGTTTAAATATTTGAAGATGAAATTAAATTCGACATCATTATATACAATGGATAAATTTAAATATAATAAAATACTAATTATTTTTATATACACGATAATAGCTACATTCAAATATATATTTGAGTTTAAATTTAATTTGAATAGTGTATTAATTAATATATAGATAATAATAAATTAATAATTGTATAAATTACATTGAAAGAAGTTATAAATATTAAAAATAACCTATTAAGGAATGAATGCATGCGTAGTTCAGTGGTCCTGCGTGCAGGATCTGTGCGGCAGGTCTGGAGTTCGATTTCTCCCTAGCGCGCAGTGTGGATGATTAAATTAGATGTGGTGTTGTGGGGCGGGGTGGGGGTCCGCGGGCGGTTTGGGGGGGGGGGGGTGCCGTGCCTATTTAAGAGAATATTTTCTTTTTTTTTAAATAATAATTTCTAACCATGGAATTCTAACTACACATATATAAATAACGTGCAAAATCGCGTCGTGTGTATGCACATAGACGACGTGAATTCTACGTCGTCTATGTGCATACACACAGCGCGATTTTTGCGTCGTCTATTAGCGTATCAACATAGATGACGTGTTAATACACGACGCAAAGTTTGGCAATAGACGACGCGAAATTCGCGTTGTCTATATTATTATTTGTTGTAGTGTGTGGTTTAATTTCTTACTCACCGAAATTCGAATTTGAGAATATATATGCACCACATAAAATATTTAATTACGATAAAATTAAATATTAATTAAATATTTATCTCGAGAAATTTATTTAATTAACCCCGTTAAATAGTGACTGAATCCAAACGGGATCTTGTTTTGTAGTTTTGGTTTGGACATTTATTTTATTTATCTTTTATTTAAAAAAGCAGTGACGCAGTTTTCTTACTTTAACCAGTTTGACTTAGATCACCTATTTGAATTTCTAAAATTTGTGTAATTTCTATATACATAAAATATAGTGTTAAAAATAAAAATTTATGCTATATAAAATAAGTGTTGGCATTTAGATTGATCAAATTATCGATTGATAAATAAAATATGAATAATTTAGAAAATGCATTTTAAGCATACTACATACTAAACATAACATATATATACAATTTAATGTTGATGTGTCAAATCAACCAGTCATCAGTTATGATGTATAGAACTGACAGTCTCTAAATATGAGGTTAGCTCAAACTTGTAAAGTCTTGTATAGATTTATCGAGTTGTAATAGGAGTTTACTCACTCACCAGTTTTGAGTCTTGGAACTAGCCGAGAACTTACTTGCATGAAAATATTGGAAACTAGCAAGTTACAGTACCAGAGCTCATCCACCAGTTTCCTTGAGCCGAAGTAAAGAAACTTATGAGATCAAACTCACAATGAGACGAGAAGATATAAACAGCTATGAGCTTAAAGATGGGGTACTATGCAAGTCTGCATCATTCGGAGACAAAAGATCAAGTGTCTTAGGAATCAATTAGTTTTGATTCCTAAGATTGGAAGAAAGAGTCGTTATGACACAAAGTTGGAAGTCTACCTACTGCAGTATTATGTATTGCATTGCAGCGAAAAAATACAGGAATTGTCAAAACATCTCATTGGTCGTCTCAAACAACTACAATTCAAATATCTGGAAGCCGCGGTTATAAATAGAAGATAAGGAATACAGAGAGAAGGTTACCAGAACCTACACACGACATCAACCTCTTGAGTTCACGAATATTCAAAACTCTCAAGTTCTTGTAATTCACTGTATTTTCTCAAACACGAGACTCTTAGCATTTCTGCTAGAGTTACCCAACGGAGTTCTTACTATCCTAGTAAGAATCCTTTGAGAAACTCAGGTTTAGCTTCTAAAATCACCCAACATCGACGTTCTGGGAAGAACTCAACCATCCAACCCCTCCAACTGGTGGCTGACCAACGTGTTCGCATATCAAGCTGAGCAAACGAGTGCAAGGTGGACAAGACGAGTGAGCATGCAATCAGTGGACAAAAGAGCTACCCACGACTAGCGAACTTACAACCTCTTGTTGTTGAAGAGTGGACGTAGGACTTTAGCCTCCGAACCACTATAAATATCCTTATCTTTTTCCCTGTTTTGCTATTTTCTGCATTGTGTATTTTATTTGAAACAGGCTAAGTTAAGATAATTGATTTAAAAAAGTTTTCGATAACAAAATTAGTTAGCGAACAAGCTAGTTTTGGAGCACATCTTGTAATATCTTCTGCAGTGTGCAGTGTGTTAAGTTCCCTGACTTGGGCCAACAAGAACCTTTGATTGGATAGAAACAAAGGATGTGGACTCATTTTTATTTAACACAAAGTAAATTTAGTAATGAATCAAAGAAATTCAGTGTTAAAAATAAAAATATATGCTATATAAATTGTAATTTAGATTGATCACATTATCATTCATATATAAATTATGAATTATTTAAAAAAGACGTTTTAAGCATACTATACAAAAAAAAAATACAATATATTTTAAATATAACATATATAGCAAAAGAAATTATAAGATTATCACCAAAATCTAATGAAGACCATTGATCAAATAGAGACAAAGTTGTGGACTCATTTTTATTTAACACGGTGAATTTAACAATGAATCAACTTCATATATGTTGATATGATTTATATATATAGACAAAGGAAATGTGAAAAAAAAAAAAGATGGTTGCAAAGCGAGCGGAGCGGAGCAGAAGCACAGCGCCATCTGCCCATCAGGGAAGTCTCAATATGAGCGCAGGTCGATTAGTGGGTTGGGGGTGCGAATAGTACGTGATATTTGTGCAATTTTATACTTCATAAGTTTTTAGTAGAAATACATTATGTATTCTTACCCGTGATAATAAAAATATTTGCTCCTCTCTTGTACCGCGTAAATCTTGTATTTTTTTTGTTTTTCTCGTTCATAATCAGCATGATATAAAGCCAATCAATCATAACAATATATAACCTCCGTCCCATTACATTAGTCCCCTTTAGTTTTGGCACATTAAACAATGTTTGTGGGTGTAGTAGAATTAATATTTTATTATGTGAGGAGATTTTTTTTCCATTTTAGAAAATGAGACTAATCTGGCGGGACAAACGAAAATGGAAAATGAGACTAATCCGGCGGGACGGAGGGAGTATATACATATATTAGGGGTGTACACGGTTCGATTTGGTCGGTTTAAGGGATGAAGTATCGACCAAATTGATTAATATGATTTGAAGATCTTCCAAACCAAACCGGTCAAACTATATTAAAATGATTTGATTCAACCGATTTGACAGTTTGAAATATCAATTTAATAAAAAAAAAATTAAAACAACGAGCATTTCCTATTTTCATTACAATTGTTTGTGAAAGAAAAAAAGGGTAAAGATTATTATATCCGGTACATGACACACCAAAAATTGATTTAAAAGATTAAATGGAGGGAAAATGAAATGAGAGAGGCGGTGACGACAAAGAGAAAAGAAAGAGACGACAGCACAAAAAAATGAGAAAGGCAACGAGGGTAAATGTAAGAAGCGACAGATGGATAAAATTGTGATATTGAATAATTTAGAGTTTATATTCAAAGAAACAAATAAATATTTAAGAAATCTATACATCACTTCACAAAGCTTATAAACTAACTTCAACCACTATAATACATCATTATTTAATTAGAAAATATAATTTAAATATTATTAATGTAAACGGTTCGGTCCAATCTAAATGACCGATTTCACTACTTAAACCATGAACCAAACCAATAATACGATTCGGTCCGATCAAAATGACCGATTTTTCTACTAACCTACTAAACCAGTAAAATCGACCAAATTACTTTGGTTTGGAGTCTTTGGACTGAACCATGTTCACTCCTAACATATATAGTGAGATGTGATCCAGTACTAAAATTAAAATTTGTGTTAAAAATAAATGAATTTCAATCCTTAGATTGATAGAATTAATAATTGAAATAAAAAGCATTAATGATTAAAAAACACAATATTCTCATTATGCTTAATAATTTTATAAATCATAATAGTGTAAATTTATTCCTTTATAACACAAACTCATTTTTAATATTAAATTCACATATTATCCATGTGCTATAGTTGATCTTTAAACTAATTAAAGAACTTCATTGATTAACTAAAAAACTTTGCATTTTCATGGAAACAATAATTGTAATTTGACATGATAAATATTCAAAACACGTACTCCCTTCGTCCTGTTAAAATTGTTGTCTTTTTTTTCGACACAGAAATTAAGAATTGTGAGTGTAGAATGAGTTAGTGTGATTAATATTTTATTATTGAATGTGAAAAAATTATCATTTTTTTAAATGAAATAATTTGATTGGGACGCCCAATTTGGTAAGTATTGAGAATAATAATGTAAATATATGTACAAAAATTTGGACCAATGACCTTAACCATCAAGTTTCTGTCTCAAGTCAAATCTACATAATAAATATGCAATATAGACATAAATTAAAATAGGGAAGCTAGGGGTTAATTTATTTTTGTGTCGGCTGTGACACAGACAATGTAGCCTCGTCACCATTAAATTAATTAATGAGATACAGAGTCAAATAATTCACACTTCTAAACCCTATTTACATTTTTCTTTTCTTTTTCTACTTTTCTTTTTTGCATATTGATTATTAAAAAAATTGCAAATTTAATTTGAAGTCGAGATGTTTTAATTAGGAACTTAAGTCGTATATTGTTAAAGAAAATGTGAAATAATGTTTGGTAGTTGTAAGGTAAGTAGGGCAATTCACCTAACAAAGAGGAAAATATTTTATTATTACTATTATTATTTTACTTGACATTGATTTTTGTGGAAAATGAACCACCCATTTCCTTCGTCTACAAGAAAGTTGGAAAATATGTTGCTTGACCAAGCAACATTTTCTGCACAATTTTTTAAGTTGAAGCAACAAAGTAAATATAAAATTTCTCAAAAAAAAAAAAAAAAGAAGTAAATATTTAATGTCAAATATATAAACATAGACTAATAAAATGGCTGGTGATCTCTGTCAATTTAGTATGTCCAAATTCCAAATTCAAGCTTGAAAGAGAAATGAAAACCGAAAAAAAAATAAAAAATGAATCCAACATCAGTCTAGCAACTCTTGGAGAGAGAGAGAGAGAGAGAACATGAGAGCATCAAATGAGGGTAAAACATTGAAGTAGCAAAGCATACAAATGAAGATCAAAACCCAAAGAAACAAGTGTAGAAAATCAAGAACTGAGGTTCATGCTACAAAAATACATTTTTTTCAAGAAAAGCAGGAACTCGTGATGATTTTATTTATACCTTATCAGTTAGGAAAAGATTGCAGTAGGGGCTCCTGGCGATTATCAGTTAGGAAAAGATTGCAGTAGGGGCTCCTGGCGATGGTGGGTTGGAATTCAAAACAGCTGCATGATCCCCAGCACGAGCAACAGCATCAGCATCCGCTGCAGATAAAACTTCTACACGTTCAAGCCCTAACTGCCGCTGAATCAGTTCAACATTCTCAGTGAGAACCTCCATTTCGCCGAAAGGCAGCTTCAGATCTAACGCATGAACCCCAACAGCCTTAACCTCATCCTTCTTGAACCTCAAGAACGGCATACACAGCTTCTGAACCTGCTTAAAATTGCCTGCCTGACCAACTTCACTCTTCTGCAGCTCCGAGAGGATCTCCTGGTCCGGGGCGAAGGTGCCCGTTGTTGGATCATATTTCCTCTGGAGTATATTCAAACATTCCTTTTTCCACCCATCATACTGCTCATTCACAAATATCATGCCGGTTGTTGGCTTGTTTTGAACATTAGGTGTGGTAGCTTTACCTTTCTTTGAACCAGAAGTTTGTTTCTGCAAAAGCTTCCTCATTGAAACAATTGAATCCTGCAAATATTTATTCGCCCTTTTGAGAGTGAGATCTGGTGAATCAGCCTTAGGCCACCCTGCTTTTACTACATATCCATCCTTCTTCAGAAGCTCCTTCCATACATACTCCGAGTAATGCGGACAGATTGGAGCAATAAGACGTGTCTGAACATCCATAAATCGGCACAATAAATCGCGGTTCATTCCTCCAGCACCGCAAGAGAGCCTGTACTCATCCCTAGCAGCCTGAAGATCATAGAAGCCACTTTTCAGAGCTTCCCTGAACATGCATTCGTCGTAGTTCTTGTCTGTCACCTGGATTGCTATATTTATTTCATTAGCAAAGACGCGATCAGCATATGTGGCAGGCGGGCCATTTCGCAAGGATGACTCTGCAGCAATGACTTCCTCCATCCATGCAATCTCTTTTGTAAGACGCAGAATCGCAGCATTTGCCGTCTCAAAGACAAAGTTTGCATCATCCATCCCATCACCTGCATCTGCAAGTGAGAATCTTGTGGCATCAGCTGAGAACTCCTCAATAGCTTCACGAACAGTCCTGAAATTCCCTGTTGACTTTGACATTTTCTCAGAGTTCAGCATAATGTGGCCATTGCATCTGAAACCCCGAGGCCAGTGATGTTTAGGCATGATTGCAGTGTGATTATAAATGCAAAAAGTCAGATGATTCTGAATCAGATCCTTCCCGGAAACTCTGAGATCAAAAGGATACCAATACTCGAATTCCTGCTTCATCTTATTAAGAAGCGATGACGGTAATTCTGAAGATTTAGGATAAGGTCCGCCAACAAATAAGAAATCCCAAACCTCGTCAGTAAGCTGTTCCGGCTTCACCAAAGACCTATCTCGTCCATACATATCACCTCCCTGCAGCATATGAGCAACGGTGTAATATGCCATGTAAAGAGTTGAATCAGACAGCGATTCAACCAGAAAGTCCTCGTCCCAGGGAATACGAGTTCCAAGACCAAAGTTTCGTGAGCAAGCCCACTGGTTCAACCAGCTCAAAGTGTGTTCAAAGCCATGACGTGACTCCTCTGAGTAAAGATTCATGCCTGCCAGGCATTCCTCCGCAGCCTTCCTCCATTCTTCTTCTCCATATGTGATGTACCACTGATCAGTCAATGCAACGACACACTCATCCCCAGATCTTGACATGACTTTCTTTTCAGGCTCACTGTAGACCACAGCTTGCCCCAGCTCTAAAATCTTGTTCCTGATCAAATTTTTAGCCTCCTGAACTTTCATTCCAGCGAACTCTCCAGCAATCATGGTTCCCTCATAGAACCCTCCCTTGTAGATTATTTTCTTGGCCTCGTCCAGCTTTTCTCTGTCATTTTGACTTTTAATTTTTTTCTCAATGCATATTCTCTCTGCAGACTTGTCTCCAAAATCAGGATGGTGGATGATAGGTATTATCTCAAAAGGCAACACCCACTCATCCTTCACCCCATATTTGGCTCGGAATGCCGGTTTTGCTTTCAAATCATGGAGAGCCATATAATCATCTGGAGAATCACTGGGAACACTAGTAACAATTCCAGTACCCTTGTCTGTAAGAACAGATAACATGGGTAGAGTGTATATGACATCATTAAATGCTAATGGGGATCTCAAAGGTAACCCAATAAGATCTTGACCGGTTAACTCAACCAAGCAAGTAGGTTTCTCTGGAACACGCGACAGCTTCTGATAAGCCAAGTTCAGGGCTGCTCTTGCTGTTAAAATGAACACATCAGTATCATTAATATCAAAGGCCCCATACTTTCCATCTGGCAACACCCAACAATTTGTTTGCCCATACATGGTCTCTGGCCTCAAAGTTGCGGCAGCAAGGTACACCTTTTTTCCCTCAAGAATACTCATCTTAGGTGGGAACGGTGATACAACCTCCATTTTTATGAGAGTATACTCCTGTGGGATGACACCTTCCCCAGAAGCTCGATCATGATCAGCGCAGGGCTGACCATCCAACGGTGAATATACAGTATATCTCAAGTCCTTCACAATCTTACCAATTTCTTTCAATTTTCTCATCTGCCACCTGACAAATGAATCAAAATATGGATTCATATCAGTAGTGATAAATGTGCGTCTCCAATCACACCCCAACCCAAAAGCCTTCAAATCCTCTACAGCCAAAGGTGGAAAAAAGGTCAACCAATGATATGGGTTTGTAAACTTGGCTATCTCCTCATCAGACAAACCATAGCTCTGCATAATCTCCCACTGATACTTCACACCCCCGGACTTAGCAACGGCCTTCGATTTCTTACCCTTAAATTTACCACCAGCTTGAGGTTGGCTCCCTTCACTCTCACTAGGCTTCACCTCTGGCTCACCAATTTCCTCTTCTTTGAGGACTGGAAACACAGGGGGGTTCCCAAACTTTTCAATCTCCCGAGCGAGCTTGTCAGCCGAAGCCTTAATAGGCATCCCAGTACAATGGAAACCAAAGGGCAAAAGCACATTTGCTCCCCTCAATCTATGATAGGCAGCAGCGAATTCAAGTTTCGAAAGGGAAAACGCATGGCCCAAATGGAGGTATCCATTCATGTAAGGGAATGGAAAGTTGCCGAAAAACTTTTCACCAGGTTTGGGTAACGAGGCCTTTGGTTCGGCCCTAAACACCTCACCCTCTGACCACCACTTCTGAACCTGCGATTCAATTTCCAGTAACCGGTCCCTTCGAGCAAAGCTTTTTCCAGTGTCTTCTGCCATATCTTTCCCGGCTAGAGCGCAAAGACTATAAATCAAGAGCCAAAGGAGATGGTCAGATCTTACTAACTAGAAAGAAAATACTTCAACCATAGTAAAAGAGAGATAACTAAAAAATCGCAGACATTTTCCATCTAACAAACACATGAACATGTGTAATCGAATACGCTATCCCAAAATCATATTGAACGAAAATTTAGAAGGGTTAATCACATCACTTTTGAACTACTCACAGAACAATATAGAAGCCCAAAAACAACAGGCAGATTAAGTCAACCCACATGAACCATACACAAACTTATCCCCATTTCACTCTCCCTCTCCAGAACATCATAACCAGCGCCCCCAGAAACACAGAAAATTGAAAGAGAGAGAGAAATAGAGAAGAAATATATATTCCAATTAAACGTCAGCCAAATCAACACCAAAAAAATGCCAAGCTTCACAATTTTCATCAGACACACACACAACAGCAAAACCCCGAGAAGGAAAAACACAAACCTTAATTTGGTAGAACTGAAGCGTAGAAATGGGGGAGAAACATAAAACGCGGCAACGGAGCGATAAACAGCAAATCGTCCCACAAAGAGATGAGACGCCACAGTTGAAGCGCGGAGATAAGAGAAGTAGGCTGGACACGCAGCTTCAACAACTAGGGTTTTTGTGCGTCTGTACATACAATATTATTTTTTAAATCTAAAAGTTGTTTTTATTTTTTTTAATTTTTTTGGTAAATCATTTTTTCCTTCCAAAATCAAATTTCATTTAATTTTGAGGTGAACAAACTATGCATTTACACATTATAAGACAAAAACACAAGTAAAAAATATTTTAAATACCCAAAATCACTAAATAAATTATGAAAATACCCAAAACATAAAATATATTCAACAAATACTCATTTTGACTTTTTTTGACTCCAACAATCACATCACCAAATTTTTTAATAATTTTTAAATTTAATATAAAAATATATATATAATAATAATATAATGTATATATATATATAATATTATATGGTGTGGGGTGTGTGCATGAGTCGGTGGTGAGGGGGGTGTGTGTGTGACGTGAGTCGGTGGTGGGAGTGTGTGTGGAGTGGGTCGGTGGCGGCCTTTGGTCGGTGGAGGGGTTTGTGGAGTGGGTCGGTTTAGGGGTTGGTGGCTGCTCTCATGATTTTTTTTAAAAAAAAATTTGTGGGTCGGTGCCAGGGTACCGACCTTCTCTCTCCTCATTAACATAATTCTGAAAAATATCAGAATGTGTAGTGGGTATTTTGTGAATGAATATAATATTTTAGGTATTTTCATAATGTATATAGTTGAAAATAGGTATTAATAAATTCCACTCAAAACACAAACCTCAATTTAGCGACAAGGATTTCTTATTTTGATATTACTGTTTCAAAATACCAAAAATTGTTTTTTAAAAAATAAAATAATGATTTTTATTAATTAGCAGAAATTGATATTAATAATTCAAAATAGTAAAAAATAATTAAAAAGAAAAAATTCCGACCTGCCGGATTCGAACCAGCGACCTAAGGATTTCTATAAACACTCTACAGTCCTCCGCTCTACCAACTGAGCTAAGGTCGGCTACATTTCATAATTTAGTAAACTATTTTTATTAACTATACAAATTCCAATATTTTGAGCTTTTAAGTTATACCTCCATGGACAAAAACATATGATACGAGTTTCAAAATCCAAATTGCTCGAACTTAGTTAAAGAGTGATTTGATTGAGCTCGATTTGATACGTTTATTACAATTGATAATATTTTTGCATTAACATTTAACATCATTATACAAACAAACATAATAGAATATACATGGAACGAGGGACATATGCAAAGTTTGAGCGTCGTATGAATCAACTATAATTATAATTTTTGACAGTTTCGTTTTGTGGGGGGTAGACACCTGCCCAGCACTCATGTAAGTCGCCCTTACATAAAACTATGTTTGTAGATAGAACATATCTACTTAATATACTAAATCTGAAAAGTCTGGCTACTGTACATTTTAGCGGCAAGCCGGCAACTTTACTGCCTACTAAACATGCATACTAAATCCATACAAATAGAAAAATGACACATCACAGTACCATCTTTCCTTTATCAAGTGTGCAGTAAAATTTTGAATAAGAAATTTATTATATCATATTCTATCATTTTAAAAAGGGTTACAGCTGCCAATTTGTTGTCTTCAGAATTTTGAAAAAAGGCCTCATTCTTTAAGTTTTGAAATTTTAAAATTAGCTTAATACTGAATTTTTTTATATTCGTTGACATTTATAATTTATCTTTATCTTTATAAAATGCTCAAAGGATAGTTCGTAATAAAAATGTTAGAATGCATGTCCAACATATTTCATTTTTCTTAACAAAAACACATGTATTACTAAAATTACATAGGTGCAACAATGGAACCAAACATACAAGAACACAAATTCAAGAAAATTAAAAAAATATATAGTTAAGGTATCTACTTACAATAGTAAAAAAAAATAGTGCTTATACTTTTGCACATAAAAAATCCCGCTCAACCAAAAAAAAGAATGTCGCCCAATTTTTTGAAATTCAAAATTTGAAAGTTTAAAGCCATTTTTACCAACCAACTGTAGTTCTATAAATAGCCATAAAAGTAGAAGATATCCATAAAATATGATGAGACTTCAGAAATCGTAATGTTCTAATTTTATTTAAACTTTTCATATTTATAAATATATTTACTATTTAATTGACATATTTCTTTTTGCTTGCAGGATCAATTTGTAGATTGAATTAGAACTGAATACAAGATAAAGTAGTGTAGAACAGAACATAGTAACCCTTGCAGAAATTGAAATAATAAAAAAAAACAGATCAAACTTAGCAGCCGAGTTGAGAGGATCTATTCCCGCAAGACAAATACGTCACCGTATTGCTCGGTTTGTAGCGGTTTGTTCCCAAAGGTAAAACGGCTTCGTCTCGGTCGAGGTAGCACCGCAGTCGACAGAGCTCCGGCGAACAGGAGTGGAGCAGGACAGAGTTGGCAGGTAGAAAAACTCAGGTGAAAAGCAACAAAATTTTTCAGGCGATAAGCAACAAAAATGCTAATTTTGGAAGGTAAAATGATGCTGCCTGGGGATGACATGCTCGCCATGTCACGCACACGTGTGCTCCAGCTGTACGACTGGGTCAGATAATCGAGCCCAGTCAGCCCGTTGAAGTCCACGTCCAGGACCGAAGCCGGGGCTCGGGGCACGGGCGCAGGCGCTCGGCGCTCGGCGAGGCAGGCGGCGCGCGTAGGAGCACGGGGCTGTCATACGACACCCTTATTACACACTTGTTATTACAAGGTTTAACCACTTAGGTATTTAAACCATGTTAAGTGTGTTTAATTAACCAATGTGGGACATCATTAATTAACTAATTAATATGCCCACATTACATTGTTATGCGTGCCACTTCTAGGATCGATTTCTCACTCACCGGAATTCGGTTTTGAGAAAATAAATATACTACGCTTATCTACTCGCGACGTACTTCGACCTCGTAATATTTAATTGCAACAAAATTAAATATTTTCGCACGAGTAATTAACTTGAACTTGTCCGGATTCCAACACAATTCATAGTCAACTGCTACATTTAAGCAATTGGTATCAGAGAAAAAAACAATTCATCACGCAGGACCGGGCAAATGAAAATCGCAACAGACAAATGGTATATTTATCTCAATTTATAAGTTATAATTCAAGATACTAATCTATTTTAGGTTTCTAAGTATCTGGAAGCTATTTATGATTAAATCTGATGAGTTAATGCTTCAAATATTTTTGGTTTCAAGATTTCATGGAGTAGATCTGCAAGGAAAGGCCAGACCAGGCTGAATGAAGTTGGTTCGGCAACAGTTTGGAAGTGAGTAGCAACTATGTTTGAGGTACAACTCAAAGTAAAGAAAGTAGTTCCAGTCGTAGTCCACGTAGTTGCAAGCAGTCTTGTGGCTGGTTCGTGGCAACAACACATTTAAGTTGTAGGTGTCGTCAACGATGATGTGAGAATCACCTCCAATGAATGATATTAAAATTTTGAGAAAAGTAGAGAATTTAAAGGTTAGACAAGAATAGATAATGAACAAAATTATTTGTGATGCTGTCACCATACTCTAAATCAAAAGCTTGAATCAATAATTTTAGAATACAGTGGAAATTATTTGTGTGGAAGGAAAAGTGAAAGAGTAAGGATAATGTAATTTAAGTTTAATATTGATTTTTGTTTTTGAGCGTCAAGTTGACAAATTAAAGTTAAAATGAGAAATGATGGATGATTGGATGTTTTAAAAAACAGAGAAGAGTTATACGTATTGTTAGTGGTATAAAAACTTGACAGTGGGATACTAGGAAGAGAGTATTTTTCAAGTTAACTTCAAATTTAATCACCATTAACATTGTTATTAATTTGAAGTTGCAAGTAGCACATTTAAAAAAAAATCATTATTTGTAAATATGTGATGCCAAACTCTATTATTAATGTAAATATTTTACTGAATTTGTAATTTGTCAAGTTCCAATGGCTCTTTCAACTCATAGTAGTGCAAAATAATTATATAACTTTTGCTATTATTTTTTCTCTAAGTTTGTCATGATTGCCAACACAATGTGCATATTAATAAATACTCCTATATCTTTCTAATATTTAGTTGAGAAATACGACATTATTTTATTTAATTAATGCTTTTGAGATTCAGTCATTTTGATAACTAGTTTTTATTTCAAATTCAACTCATCTCATGTAATTATAACTAAACTTATATTAATTTAAAATAAACACAAACATAAACCTTTGGAAATCAAGGAAGTACAAACATAAACTTTGTGTATCAGTATTTATAATTAAATACGTGCAACGCACGGGTGAAAATCTAATTTTTTTTTAAATCGAATGATAAATTTTAAATGAATTAATAACAAAAGACATAATAGTGCTCTAATAAATTAGATATACAATAAACCTATTTAAAAAAGAAAACTGCAATGAATAACAACACAAGTAAAAGAAAAGAATCATAGTTGAAGTAAAAGTGATTTTATGTGTATGATAAAGCATCAAATATCAATAAATAATCATTTATACTTATTTCCAATTTGGGCATGAGATTTGCGTGTGAATTTGGTTCCCACCAACAAACAAAGTAGTTATTTGTCACTCTCCCACTTTAAATAGGGTTGGCCACTCAGATTTACCTATAGTTGTAGTTTTGTCTGGTTACAAAATATAACATTTTCCAAAATAATTGTCTGGTTTAGAAATAACACAAATATCAATACAAGTAGAGATAGATGAAATTAATATTTTATTAATGAGTGTGTATTAATTTTTTATTTTAGGAAATATGACAATTATTTAGGACAGACGAAAAAAGAAAACAAGACAATTATTTTGGGATGGAGGGAGCAGTAATTTTCACACGAATTCAAAAGCTTATATTGTAAGTAGGAATGTCATTAGCCTAAAATCCGGGAGTTGGCACGGTAAAAAATCGAGCCAAAAAAGAATTAAAGTTAAAATATTATAGACTTAAAAAATTTAACCGAGTTTTCGAAATCAATTACCCCAAAGCCCAAAAACCAATGAATTGATTTGGTTAATTATTTTATTATAATTATATTTCAAAAATATATTTTATTTTTTCAATTTTGTTACAATTTATGTATTTGATTTAGTTCAAATAACTTTAATAAATAATTCAATTATTTAAATATTGGTTTCGAGATAAGAGTAATTGAATACGCAGTGGAAAGTTTAAAGCAAGAACTTGCACTTCACAAACTGGTAAGTAACAATCAGTTTGTGCTTTTGATTGAAAATTGATATTTAGCGAGATGGATATTAGTTCGGGTTTCAGATATACTTCAACACTTAAATAGTGTTGAGTTTTAAATCCTTGCGAAAAATAACTAAAAAAAGTAAGAACACAAGAATTTATAGAGGTTTGGACACAAGATCCATACGTCGTTTATTCAGACCTTGAGTTTGAGCACACCACGCAACATTTGTCTCTGAAAGTTTTAAGAGCTTTAAGGTTCTTCGCAAAATCGTCAATATTTAGGTTAAACGCCCGTGAGAATCACAACTTGGAGAAGAACCGTAACTGTTGTGTTCTTACTTAGAGAGTAAGAACACCAAATAAATAAACTTGTGCTATAAAGCAATAAATTTCATATCCAAGACGACACACGGTCAGTTATGAAATAGCCTCGAAAATTAAAACCTTGAGTATTTAGAGTTTTGATCTTCGGTTCTCGTAAATGTATGAGAAAGTTGAATCATGAGAGTTGATAACCTCTCTTTTGAGAACACTTCGTTTATTTATACGCGGAGTGTGAGAGATTTGAAATTATAGCCATTGAGAGATACTTTGGAAGATGTCCAATCGGCGCCTCTCTTCTGCAGAGGTCAGGTTGCTTTTGCAGAAAGTTTGCATCTATTCTTGCTTTTCTGATATAGGATATTGACCGCATCACTGTGTCAGAACGACTCTTCTTATTCAGTTTGAGGAATTAAACTGGTCCTACACCATGATCTTCAAACTCCATTCTTACAAGTATGGCTTTAATGGGATTATTTCTTACTTGTTTGTCTTGTCTCTAAACTCGTTGGTGATATGCTTAAGTAAAACTGGTCCGGTGACGTCATTCAGTGTCCTTCATGTGTAGCTCCCAAACTGATACAAGGAATGTAGTCAGTTTCTTCTATCACTCTGCAAGATTAAACCGGAGAATTTTCAATTTGTCTCGATCGGCTTACAACTCAATTGACATCTTATATAGGACATTACATGTTATTTTACTAACTAGAGCGCTAATCTAGAGATAACTCTATACATTGTTTGACACATTAATGTTGGGATTGTATACTGAAAGCATATATGATTAAGTGTTTTCGTAC
>JAPKLW010001496.1:0-36803 GCA_026898455.1 Plectranthus barbatus | reverse complement strand
TTTAATGGCAATTAATATTGCCCATCGTAGACTCAAACCCTACAATTAAAATATACTAAAAGGTGGTAATAATTTCTAACATAAAACTCATTCAATCATAAAATTGAAATATTGATAAAATAAAAAATAATATATTTTTAATATTTAAATTGATGAACATATGAAGATTAACGTGTTTTGAATTTTATATAAAAGATAATAAAATTTTCATATATTTATTACCATTTAGATATTAAAATAGACAGGAAAATATTTAATATGACATAGAATTTTGGGAAAATTAGTTAAAATATTTAAAACTATGGAGGTTTAGGGAATTTTATCAATCTTTTTAAAGTTTGGAAAATATATCTTAAATTATTGAGATTTAGAGAATTTTATCTCACCTTTTTAAAGTTAGTGAAATATATCCCACAGTTTAATTATTCCAGGTAAATATATACTCGATCAATAATAGTGTTAAAATTGCATTAATTCTCGCGTTATATGACACGTGTTAAATGACATGTAATTCACGTTTATTTCTTGAATAAATATTTTGTTCATGTGAGATTTTAAAAAATAATAATTAAGAAACGTGTAATTTAATACATGTCATATAACGTGAGAATCAATACGATTTTTGACACCATTATTGATTGATGATATATTTTCTTGATGGATTTAAAATTTGGGACATATTTTCTTTACTTTAAAAAGATGGGATAAAATCTCGTAAATCTCAATAGTTTGGAATGTTTTAACTAGTTATTTTCTAAAAAAAATTATAAAACATTGAAGAATAAAAATTAATTCAATAATTCATTGGAATGAAGGGTAATCCGAAAACTGAATAGTTAAAAGACCAAAGTTTTTTAACTCGAAAAAATTTCAGCTTGATTTAATACGGTCCGAATAATCCTATAACCCTATAAGATTGATCCAAATCATGGCGGACTAGCATGATTCACATTGATACCTACTTGACCCTCGTCCACGTCAGGTAGATAGAGACAGAGGAGGGGAAATGAAGAAAGTGTGGGGAATGCCTGCCACCTAACATGGAAAACGACATTTTGCATACTCTCTTCGCCTCGCCTCGCCTATATATACATCCCCTCTTCCCCATTGCTATTCTTTCTTTTTCGATTTCGAACACACCCCCACTAAAGGTACAATCTTTCTCTCTCCCTCTCTTCTTTCATTTTGTATGTTTTTTCTTTTTCTTTTTCTTTTTTTTCTTTATTTTAATATGGTATCTTTATTGCTCCCCTTTCATTATGAATTATATTTGTAAATTAGAATGGATATTTTGATGGTTCCAACTGTAGATGTTTGGGGGGGGGGGGGGGATATTGTAATTCGTGGGGAAGATTACTGGGGATTTGTTTTGGCGGTCTCAATCTCAACCATTGGTGGTGATCTGATCTGACTTCCATTGAAGAACACACAGCTTCACAATACTTGTAATAATGTGATTTAAAATCTAGTTCCCCCTTTTGTTGAATGCAATGGTGAAATGAATCATGATTTTGGGATTGAGACAATTGCATTTCACTTGTTGCTGATTAGGATTATCAATGGATAAGGTAGGGAGGGCAATTTATTCAAGTTATGTGGAATAAATTCTTTCCTTTTCCACATTCAAAGAAAATTGTCCAAAAATTTCAAGGAAAATTCCCATGGTTTGAAGAACAAAGGATGAAAAGCAACTAAAAACTAACAAGTTTTTTAATATAATTGTGAGTACAGCTTGGGATGCAAGTGGTTTAGTATCTTACCCATCCATTAGCTCATGGGTTCGAGCTTTTCAATGGGGGTATGAGGAAGAGGGTTTCTGTTCTCATTGATTTTTTATTCGATTCAAACTTGTGCAGATCTCTGTTGGGAAGAAATTCTGGAGGCAGCTGAAGTGATGACTGTCAATACTTGGCATACAGGGAGCTGCATATCATTATTTCAAACCTAGGTAAATTCTTGGATCCTCTGTCTCCTCTTACAAGCATGGTACATTGATTCAGGGAAACTCCTTGTCTCCTGTTTCTATGAGGGTATTACCTTAATGTATACTCAACATAGACTATGCTGTAATAAAGACAATTGATTGCCTGAATTCCATATGAGGTTTGAGATGGGCTTCTGCATTTCCTACTAGATTTACTGAGACCGTCTTTAATCTCCCCTTTTTATGCAAATCAATGTCTATTAGTCTCTAACCTAGCATACCTGTATCCAGTCGTATTCGGCACAACGTTCAAACAACAGTTTGAAGATCCCTACTTGCAGACACTCCTCACTGAAGGGGAATGGTTTTTCTGTCTGAGATATGATGGAAAGAAATGGTAGAGCTTCCCACACTAATGAGAAGAAGCCTTCGGAAAACTCTGCCCCCTCTGCCAATGCACCAAAAAGGCCATCAGAGAGCAACTCGTGCACTTCTGGATTCATCAATCATGGTAAATCTTGCTGCTTCTTGTTTGTCAGCCTAAACTTTAAGCTACCGGAAAGACGTTTCAAGAGTTGATACTGGTATAGCTGCATACAATCTGAACCATATGATTTACCAGTGAACAGTAAATTATTCACAGATAGTTAGTAGTCTGATAAAATGATGCATAATACAATAAAACAACAAACCATGGAGCTATGTAGAACACCAGTTTCTTAGTGTTTGTCAATATCCTATGCAGCTGCAATTGCATGGGATGAGAGCAGAAGAAAATGGATTGGAAATGCTTCTCAGAGGTTGGGCAGAACAACCAAGGATCAAATTATAAGGTAGACATATAACCTCCTATCCAATAACTGACAAATGCAGATTGATACCTATGAAAGAGTGTTAGTGTGCTGTATTTAACGTAATGTGTAACGTCTAAATAGGCATTTTTGCATCGTTCTCTAACAGATATCAGTGCTTGAACCTTTCATAGTGTTATGTTCCCAGAAAAGTTGAGTCAGTCTTACATTTAGGACTTAACCTCTTTTCTTGTGAGACGGAGCAAGCAATACCTATTAACTAGTTGAGCAAATGGCATTCTGGCTTACTAGATCACGTCTCACACTTCAATCCTCACTGGAACCTTTCATTAGTATCTTTACATATAGGATGCCTATCAACTTAACCTAACAGGACAGTATTCCAAGATCCCTTTCCCGAGTCCCACAATGAGCATTTTCATGTCACTATATATCCTGTCTTTACATGTGGAGTTATTAATTTTATATGATGCTCATGATGTGCTCTTGCAGCTGGTCCACGACCTACGAAGACCTGCTCTCAACCGACGAACCATTCCATGAGCCAATTCCTTTACCTGTAAGTCACTTAAGTCACCTTTCTTCAATCACATGCTCTCCCTAATACATGCTGTCTACAAAACTCGTAATGATCTAGACAGCAACGCGCAACTACATGTATGGATCTGGTTTTCATGAGAACAGATGTGATGATTGTATTTGTGCACACTTGCAGGAGATGGTCGACTTTTTGGTTGATATTTGGCACGACGAGGGGCTTTTTGATTAGATATAAATTAATATCAGTTCAGGTGTCTCCAGGTTTATCAGCAGCAACACGAAACCGGTAAACAAGAAAAGAACACAAACAGACAACAATGGCGAACATCTTTCCTGTTGTTGCACCAAATAGGTCAGCTCACATGTATTCTGCAGTTGCTGGGAAACAGGGAGATTAGTTCATGTTGTATTTCGTCGGTTACGGCATCTATCTAGTTGTTTATATCTAGCTAGTTATTGCTAAGTCCAGTAATCATTAGCCCAGTTTATGGTAGGATGGCAATAAAGCTTTTAATTTGTGTTTTGGACTATTTGGAATTATTCATCAAGTTTGGATGAATTTATGAGTTTGTGTATAATTGAGATTGAGCTCCAAGGGTCGATATTTGATGTTGACATTTTATGGAATTCCAATAAGAATATACAACTAATATTGCTTAATTTCATCAAAACATTTAGGAAGAAGAATAATTAAAAAACAATACACAATGAACTATACAGGACTGGACTAAGAAGTGATGTTGGATTGGATTAAATATCAATTTTAGGTCACTTGCCTGATCTGCTAATATTACATTTTCCTTGATTTCCCATATCCCTAGACTCTCTAACTGCAACAAAACTAATAAGTTTGTTCCAATAATTAAAAAATCAAGCACATGGTATGGTAGTATCTGAATTTGGAAGTGCACCTTCATCTTTAACTCTTCCAACCCAGAGCTCTCAGATTAGAAGCGGTTAATTCTGCATGCTTGCCTAGCCTGCCCAAGAATAACACATTAATGTGCATATGTTAAGAGACTGCTATCATTAAGAACTATTCTCTTATCCAATGCAGCAAATATTGTGATGACAAAGTAAAAAATAAGTTCATATTAGAAAGATCAATACGAGAAAAACTTACGCGAGATCTGATGAAAGCCTGAAACCACCAATACGCACACGCTTTAGGGCATGGATCTGAACGCAAGAAAAGATGTTTAAACAAGAAAGGTATTAATCCAAAGGATTTACAGGAAAAGATAAGTATTCGAAATTACAAATTTGTAAAATGTAGAATATGGATATGAACAAATTGGCCCTCATTAGGTCATTATCACACAGTTCTTCCAGATTTTAAATATTAAAATGCACATGATTTGCTGCTTTTTGGCTCCAGAAGACAACTACAGAATGTCAGAAGTACTAAAATTCCAGGCTCTGATGAATATCAAGAGAAGTCTTCTTCAACTTGTTCTAAACCTTGAATATCAAACCCTCCCACCCGTGATTTTTCCAGAGAACAACTGAAGGACCAAATATTTCAACTTTCTAAAGAGACATGGGTTCTATGAGATATGTGTTTTCCCTTTATTCTATCTCCACATGTTCATCATCAGGTATTGTTAAAACCCAGTCCAGAAATCAATCACAAGTGTATGCAAAATGCACGCTGCAATCCCCACAGTACCTGAAGTCCAGCATTTTTAACAAGTTCTCTTACTTCATGGTTTCTTCCTTCATGAACCTGCCCATTAAGAAACAATATGTTGATGATATATTCATCCTGATTCAACTTCAATTCAACAGTAAAAATTAGAGGGCCATATTCAATGCACGACTCCCTATTCTGCTAACAAATCTAGCTGATTTACTACTTTCAAGCCCCAAAAGTTCGAGTTGGTGTCCAACCATGAGTTCAGAAAAAAATTATGCAGGGATAGCAAGATCAAACATAGGAGCTAGTGTATAATCATATTAAAAAGAAAGTCACCGGAACGATAGGACCTTCAAGACGATTCTAAGAAAATTCTATGATTTCCGCTATTACATATATAAAACTGACCCCAATCAACACAAACACAAAGTTCGACTATAAGAATATTTAAGAAAAATGTTCATAAGTAATAGCTGTACCACAATGCGAAGCCGAGGTCTTGAAATGTCTGGTTGTTGTGGTAGCAACTCCACCAGATCAGGGGTACAATGAACACCTTCTACAACTGTTCCCTCACTAATGGAAAGCAAATGCCGCTTACTGACCCCACCATTAATAGTTGCAATGTATCTGCCACCCACAAAATTGGAAGTGCATTTGTTAGATTTATAGATGACCACAAGATCACAGAGCAATTTAATAAGGCCAAAGCCAAAATGAAAGCTTTCCAGATCATTTTTGTCGATGTAGTTTACAAAAGATCATATGCAATGTGATAGAATAAGTTGGAGACCGAAGTTTTTTAAAGAATAAAATGGGACTACAACTGTAAGTTCATGGTAGTTACAGTTCTAGAGAAGCAGGAAGCAAACCCTTACTCCTTGGATAAATTGGATGAAGGATGTGAAACCTTATTGGCAAACTCTCCTATAAAGCACAAAGAAGATTTGATTCATCAGGCCAAATATACCAACATCTCGCATCAATGAATAATTCATGCAATATAGCTATACCATCATTTGTTACAATAATTAACCCAGTAGTGGCAACATCAAGACGGCCAACCGTAAAGAGTCTTGGCTTTGGCATTCCAGGGTTCCTTTTATTCTGAGATAAATACATCAGATATCTTAATTCAGCTACCAGGATCTTAAGGAAAATATAATTGCACACAGAAATACAATTATGTGGGGAAAGAAAAGACTCTACAAGTCCTCATACCCAACTCTTGATAAAATCATCAAATAGAGAGATTACAGACTTCGTCTCTTTTTCTCCAGCTGAGCATATATATCTGTAAAATTGAACATGAGCATCAACTCCATCATTCGAGTAAATACTGGAGCTACAATTTACGTGCCAAGATAACTAGAGATAAGAGTTGAGTTTGACAAACCCTTTTGGCTTGTTCAAGGCAAAATAAACTTTAGGGGGAAGCTTCTTTGCAAGACGGCTTCCATTAACATATATAACATCCTGACCTGGATCTACTCTGGTCTGCCCCCATCATCATAGAAAAAAGAAACAGAAACAAGTTAAAACTACTAGAAATTACTAGCAGACAACAATGTCTAACACTAAGTACTAAATAAGTACACATTTGTACAAGACCTAAAATGACTGAAGCAGACCTGGGGTGTGGTGCATACAGAGCCATTGACGGTCACCTTCCCTTCAAAAATTAGTTCTTCACAACTTCTCCTGGATGCCACTGTCAATCAATACACCACTACACTCAAAACACAGACCAGTTTGATTCACAATGCTCCATTTGAGGTTTCACACGGATTATGCTACGTTATTTTTCATAGATTACTCGACAAAGTATGATATCTCAACAGTTCCTGCATATCAAGTACTTGTACCCTTTCAATGCAATTACTCTTCCCATCCACAACATTCCAAGATTTGATTAACAGACTACATTTCGATCAAACAAGCAAATTTAACTCTAGTATTTACCTCCTGCAGCAGCCAGTACCTTGGCGAGCCGCTGCGGAGGATCACGGAATCGCTCATTGTAAAACCTCCGAGCCGCCTTGGAGTACTTAGGCTCAGCCGTCGGTTTGGCTTTACTACTACTACTACTACTTCTATCATCTTTTTTCTTCTTTTTCTGAGTACTTTCATGCGCCATGGCTCTGAGGAAACGCTCCGACGGCGTCGTCCGGAGCGTGAGATTGCTCTGCTCATCCTTGGCAGCCCATGGGAAATAGTTGGGATCCGAGTCCGCGGAGCTTGAATCGGACGGCAAGGTTTTCTGCAATTGGGGTTTATTTTTGGGCGGGACGGATGAGATGTTGAATTCGAGAGAGCAGGTGATTACTGTCCGGAGATTACGGAGGGGGAGGATGACGGAGGTTCTAGAGAGATGGAGGGTTGAGAAGGCGGTGGCTGCAGCGGCCATCGCCGACATTTCGATGAGATAAAATCAGTCTCAGTTTGTAGTGATGTTCTGTTTCGGTTCGGATATAAAATCCTCTATTTTATTTATTTATTCAAAAATAAATAAATATCCAATGCAATATTCTCTTCTCTCCCATGCCAATTCTTTTTTTCCCATTTTTTCGTCAAGTTTTAATTTAATTATGTAGAAAATATAGGTATAGGAAATTATTTTCCTTCGCGCACCCGGATCTTTGTTTCATACACGACGCAAAACACTCTTTCCTCGTCCCTGCAAACGTTGTTTTGTCTTTCATCACTTGTTTTGATGTAGGAAATGGGAGTTTTAAGTTTGGTTTTAATTCTAGAGTTTACAAGATTGATATGGATAGCTAGTATTTCTTATTTATTTTTGGAGTAGTAAATGATTCTCATTTCCTAACATGAGCTAGGCACCTATCTTCAACTCGTTTTTCATTGGTGCAATTGTATAACGAGTGCGCGACAATTGTGTTTTCAACAATCTCATTTTCTTTTATCCAAAAAAAAAAAACAATCTCATTTTCTTGTGCTTTGAGTTTTAATTAGATTTCTTCATCGTTGTCTTTTCCATCATTACTTACACAAGACTATTTCTCTCATCACCTCCTACCATAATCAGTTGGCCTATTGTATACCACTATTAATAGGGGGTTGCTCTAGCTAGTATTGGCCAATCTCAAACTGTGGGAAAGAGGTTCTGTTTCTTGAGGAACTGGAAGAGATTTCTGGAGTTGGGGCGTTGCATGGTTCCTTTGTTTAAACAAATAGGTCCAAGCATCACAAGTTACAGAGCAACCCATCATTTTGTATCTCCCATAATCCATAATGTCATAATATTTTCTGCATTTTCAATAACAAAGTGTATGTCTCCAATTGTTTCAGTTAATGCTCGTTGAATCCTCTAATTTCTATTTTCTGTGGTGCAGGTTGCTGAAACAGCAATGCTCGAAGAATGTTGGTGGAGATGGATAGATTAGTGAGTTCATATGACTTGAAGCAGTGGCTACTGAGGATATATTTTCAAGAATTATGATGACTTTCTGGTTCTGGATTTGGCTGGTCCATATGAGATCAGAAAGAAGGTGATGAATTGTGGTTTCAACATCAGTTGTTTGATACTCCATATTGTTCCTCTTTCTACTGTGTTGTTGCTTGCTGCTCTCTTCTTGAAAAAGTGGTTTGTTAATTTGATCTTGAGCTTCATGCTTGCTTTATTCATTTTCACTGGAAATGGAAAGTAGCTGATGAATGAGTATGATCATGTGCTTTATTATTATTCTTGTTGTTGTAGAAGTGCTGTTTTTATATGTATATGTTATCTTTAAAAGAATAAATATAAGGCGTGGAACTCATGAAATTGAAGTTGAGCTCTTAAAACATTCAAATTCTTCAGTCACCTCTAGTGTAAAATATTCATATTGTTCAATTTATTCTTAATTAGCTGTAATAAAACATTGTTTTTTTAGACGGATTATTTATGCAGTAATCCATGGAAAACTAATTTAAAAAAATAAATAATGCAGAATATTTCTTGAACGGAATAGTTTCTAGAGAAAAAATTATATGTTACAGTATTTTTGTGTGAGACGGTACGACGTCGGCACTTTGTGATTGAAATAAGCATTTGTATATAATAAATTTTCGTAATTATGATCTATGCATAAATGCATATTCCGATCGGAATTCTATCAATGCTTCACCGTCTCAAGTGAGAATCACTCTATTTTCAAAATCTTTTATTGACATCAATTTTGAGAAATATAAAACCTTTTACTAATATTAATTTTAGAATTTCTGATGCCAACAACATAAATTTGATTTTTAAAAGAGTGATTCTAAATAGAGTCGTTTTTTTTTCCTTACATCCCTTTAAAAAAAAATATTATATTCTAATTTTACTCTTTCATCTTTAATTTAAAATATTAACTAAAAAATTGATATTAAATTTGTTATCCCATGATAAAAAGCCCCTGAACCCCTAAGATTTATGATTTCATCTTCCACGGTGGATTTATGATTTCATCTTCCGCTGCTAAAACTAAACTTAATTATGTCTTGACATCTTTATTACTTCTAATTTGTGTTTTCGGTGAAAATAATGGAATTCTGCATGAATTGCTAATCCTTGAAAATAAATGGATCATGAAGTAACAATATGTAGAATAAGAAATCGGAAAGGTAGCGATGCAATAGTTGATTAAATGAAGTAGTTAGAGAGCCAAGAGCAGTTCAGTAAGAAGAGAAAATGACTTTTTTGTTTCTTTTTCGAGATTGGCTTAATATTCTTGTCCTGTAGTTATCGTATTTATAAAAGAGTTGTTGGGAGACAAGCAAAAAAGATAAGTTTAATTATCAGCATGCTTCATTCTATGATGCCCCTGCTGCTATTCTTTGTGAGCAGACCATTACTGCCCCTCACAATTTATTGCCCCTTGCATTGATGCAGAATCAAGAGAGACGGAGTGAGAATTGGAGAATTAATTAAAAGATACAATTGAGGAAATTTAAGATTTTCAAGCAATAATCCCAACAAAAAAGTATGGAAATGTAGCCTTTTATTTTTACGGGACTTTTACTTTTGATAAAGAAGATGGTAGCTAAATCCTATTGGGGTTGGGAAGATCGTTAGACGTGTCTAAATGGTTTAGGCAGATTTTATTTATCAATCCAACCCGAACTCATCTAATATACCTTAATTGGGGATTAATAAACCCTATTTAAGATGAGTGAACCCATTTGAGTATGGAAAAAATCCACCTAAACCGTTTAGGCGTGCTTAACGCAAGTTTTTGCTTTGAGATTTTATTTACATGACTTTATTTTAAGGGAAATATATTAGAATATTAATTTTTTTTATTAAGGTTCAAATTAAAATTGCAAGGATAAAATTGGAATATTATATTTTATTTTTTTAAGGTGGCTGAAGGGAAAAACAAGGTAGCTGTGTTTAGAATCACATTTTTAAAACATTGATTCAACTAGTTTGAAATATTTATTTGATGAATAATATAAATAATAAAACTAATACAACACATATTTCGCATGCTATCAATTTGAAGCCAAAAAAGGTGAATAAGGAGCCCATTTGAGGAGCCGAAGAGGAGCGCAATTTAAAAGGAGGGGAAAATTATGAATTTTATCTTAATAAATTAATTGATCTAACTTAAAAATTACTCAGTTTTTTTCTCTTACGAAAACTATACTTCCATATTTAACAAATTTAGAAGATTTATCTCTATTTTTTCATATTATGAAATTTTACCCTATTTGAAATATCTTAGGTGATTGCCGATATTAAAAACATATTGAGTCACACATTATTAGAATTTATTAATTCATAATTATAATTTGTGTTTTTATAATATGTGACTCAGTGTATTTTTAATTCTCGTCAATGACTAATAAAAGTAAACATTTAGATAAAATTCCTAATATGAAAAGGTTTAGATAAATTTTCTTAATTTATCAAACACTGGGGCATACTTTCCTAATACAAAGAAATTAGGATGAATTTCAGAATTAATCCATACATTGAAATAAAACTTACACTTGACAAAAAAGAATTAAATTCATCATTGTTATAAACTCTTTTTTTTTAAACGGACCAAATTAATTTAATTTAAGCAATTAATCGAATTTGTTGAAACCATACTCACCTTCATTGGTTTCACAAGTACATTCCCTTCTTTAAAAAAAATCATTAAATTTTTTTTTTCCTTTTATCACATTATTATTTTGACTATCAAACATCATCTGCGTGGAATAATAAATTTCATTGAATTCCAAGACTTCTTCATGAAATTCCAATTTCCCCCACGTATATAATTTCCTTTTTTTTTTTTTCAAATTTTCTATAGTGTTATAGTGAGAGTGATGATAGAGAAAGTGAAGCACCACCATACAAAATTAAAATAATTGCAAGAGACAACAAGATAATGGTGGGTGGCGGTGATTGCGTTGGTGGCGCGCCGCTCCCGAATATCATACTATAGTAGTCACCATCATCATCGCCGCTGCTGCCGCCGTCGGCCCCCCCACCGCCGTTGCTGGTTGCGCCGGTGGCCCTACCCCCTCCCCCATATGATATGCTAAATCCATTGTCCCTGCATTTAAAAACAAACTTCATTCATTCAATATTTAATTTCACAATCTCTAAACGTTGATATATTAATTAATTAATGCACGTCACACTAATGCAAATGAGGTCCATCCCATATATAAGGTGCCTATTTAATTGTCGGTTATATATTCAAATTAAAATATGACACATCTTGTGACTATTGAATAAGAAGTAAACAATTGATTTTTTTTGGAAAATATAAATAAATTGAGTAATATATTGAGTACATGCGATTTATAATTCCAATCAATACAAAAGATATAAAAGACAAATCAATCAATCTTATTTCAAACTAAGGGTAACTAAAAATAAATAAATTCTCAATTTTGAATTTGAAATATCATAAATTTTCTAATTCAAATGAAAATATGACACTTCTTGACCATTGAATAAGAATTAAACAATTATTTTTTGGAAAATATAAATAAATTGAGTTATGTGACGTATTATTTGTTGAGCAATATATTCGAGCACATGTGATTTATAATCTCAATCAATAAAAAAGATATAAAAGACAAATCAATCAATCTTATTTCAAACTAAGGGGACCTAAAAAAATAAATTCTCAATTTTAAAATTTGAAATATCATAAATTTTCTAATTCAAATAAAAATATGCCACATCTTGACTATTGAATAAGAAGTAAACAATTGATTTTTTTGGAAAATATAAATAAATTGGGTTATGTGTCGTATTATTTGTTGAGTAATATATTTGAGCACATGTGATTTATAATTTGAGTCGATACAAAAGGTATAAACGATAAATCAATCAATCTTACTTCAAACTATGGGACCTTAAAAAATAAATTTTCAATTCAAAATTTGAAATATCATAAATTTTCTAATTCAAATAAAAATTTGCCACATCTTGACTATTGCATAAGCATTAAATAATTGATTTTTTGGAAATCATAAATAAATTGGGCTATGTGTCATATTATTTGTTGAGTAATATATTGAGCACATGTGATTTATAATTTCTATAGATACAAAAGGTAGAAAGGACAAATCAATCAATCTTATTTCAAACTAAGGGACCAAAAAAAAAAAAAAATTCTAATTTTAATAAAAATTTGCCACATCTTAACTATTGCATAAGCATTAAGTAATTGATTTTTTGGAAATCATAAATAAACTGGGCTATGTGTCGTATTATTAGTTGAGTAATAAATTGAGCACATATTATTTATAATTCCAATCGATACAAAACGTATAAAAGACAAATCAATTAATTCATTTCAAACTAAGGAATACCTAGAAAAAATTCTCAATTTAAAATTTGAAATATTATAAATTTTCTTATTCAAGATTTAGAATTTTATAATTTCTCGAGTCCAGAATCGATAATGTTTTGGTCTTTAAGGTCACTAATTACAATCCATCTTTAAGATCTAAATTGATCAATTGATAATTAAACTATCATTAAAGCTCCGCATTAATAATGCTTCAAATTAAAACTAGGAATTAAAAAGGGCAAAACAAAACGACCCCCACAAGTGGGATATCACATGTGGAATAATTTTCCTCAAAAGAAAAGATTAGTTGGACTTTTTTCACTAGAAAATGAATCTAAATAAGCTAGAGAAAAAAGTTTCAATCTGCAGAGGGGGTAAGACAGTCATTATACACAGGGCATAAGAGTCATTTGGCAGCCAAGAATATTGAGAAGTGGGCCCAAGAAAAGAGCTAAATAGTAGGTCGGGCCCACATTCCCAAAAGGTCCAACTAAAAGGAGCCCACATATGGCTGGAAAGCAATGAAGCAGAGAATAAAACCTCTGTTCACAACAACACATGAAATGACCAAACAGAACCTTGGCATGGCCTACACTATCCAAATCTAGAGAGAGAATGGAATGGACCATACAAGTTAAAACCAATCTAGTCATATAGTTGATGAATGACATCAAAAATTTATGTTCCATATAAAAAAGTTTGAAAATAAGTGTGGTGAATAATAAAGTTTTGGTTTTATCGATTCGGGACCTGAAAGATAGTTTAATTGTCAATTCAGTTGCCGAAAGATTAATTGTCAATTTAGGACCTAAAAGATCACAGAAATTCTCAATCCAGGACCCGAAAGATCAAACAATTCTCAATCCAGGACCTGATATCAGGTCCTGGATTGAGAATTGTTTGATCTTTCGGGTCCTGGATTGACAAATCATCTTTCGGGTCCTGAATTGATAATTTAATTATCTTTTGGGTCCTGGATTGACAATTCTCCTAAAGTTTTATACACATTGTATGTATAGAAAGTATAGCACCTAATATCAAAATATAGAATATGTAAAGTAACTAAGAAAAGAGTGTACCCTAAGATTAAGCTTTGGCCTAAAGTAGCCCTTATTGTGGATTATACCAACAGCTCTCTAAAGTTAAAAAGAAAGGTTTCTTGATAAAAAACAGCTAAAAGAAGTGGTGAAAAGCAACACCCTTTGGTCATCAAGATTCTAAGCATTGCATTCTACTACTTCCTTTCCCTATATGCTCTTGAGAGAAGGCATCTTTTAGGGAATCTGGACCGGTGTCGCGGCTGGAGGGGATGCTCGGACTGAATGGTTTGTGTTAAGAAATCTTGTAGCCATTCATGGCCTAATGGGATTGGAGCATACATATTGTGTATCCATGTTGTTTTTGTGTGTATAACAAGGGTGTATATGTCAATTTGTGGGAGGGGGAGCAAGATAGGGGTAGTAAAAGAAGGGCTACAAAAAAAAAAAAACTACCTAGTGGCACATAAAAGCATCCTAAAAGCCACAAAAACTAAACAACAAAGAGCTCCACCTTATGGTGGTGAAAAGACGGAAATACCCCCGACGTCGAAAAACATCACCATCATGATCCTTTTTATTATGGAGAGGGGAAGAATGAATATGTACCTTTGGCCACCAAGAACTCCGGCATTCATGGTGAGCTGGTCGATGATGGCGGCGGACTTGGGCTCGACACTTGATGCCTTTGCATACTGCATGCTGAGCCCTTCACCGGATGGCACGAAGAATGCGCCATTTACCAATATGTCCCCATCAGTCCTCCAGTTCCACCCCGCCCATTCCTCCTCATTCGTGTCCACTCGCTTGGTTACCTGTTGTAAGCAAACCAACCAATTCTTGAAGTTCAGTAAAACTTGCTCAAATCAGTGGATTATTTCTTCAGGTTTTCATGGTGATTGTGACACTTGCAAAAAGCAAAAAAAAAATATTCATATAGAAATGGTCCTGAAAAAAGATATCAAGAATTTTCAAATATTGCAAGTTGAAGAAAAGGCGTGAGGAATCAAAAACAGATCACTGGTCCTCACTTGGTGACTAGCATTGACAGTCCCTAATTTGTCTAGTAAAACTTTGATTGTTTGCCCCTAATCTTGATTTCCATGTGAAAACAGTCCCTACATGTGAGGGGGCCCCTTAGGCCCTCATGAATACGAAGAAGATAGCATAAGTGGTTGAGGACACACAAGTCAAAAAGCTCATAGGTTTCATCAGATAACAAACATCATCAATTTGATCATTTTTCCTTAAATTATGGGGAAAGGATTGTTAATTTGTTACCTCCTTAGCATTAGGATCAGCCGGTGCCATATATCGATTGCCCTGACTGTTAATGGTGGGACTAGCACTTCCTCCAATTGCATACATTTGCCATTCTGTGAAATCATTGTTTACTACATGAATGTATCCCCTCCTGCACCTCGGCATCCTCTGCACGAGCTTCTCCCCGAAGTGGTTGAAGGCTATAGTCACCTAATGCATCCATTATAAGACCATTGGAACACCAACAAACATGAAAAGATCACAAGTTCTTGGATTCAAGAAACTCTCAAACCTGCATTCCTGAGTCAGCCAAGTACTTATCATTGTGACCGAGCAACATAACCTCGTCGTGGTGAGAAAAGTAGCTGTTAGAAATGGTAATGGCAGTAGATCCCAAGATAGCATCAATCAAGCCATCCGTACAATGTGACAAAGCACAATGATCTATCCAAATGTTTCTTGATGACGAGATTGAAATCCCATCTCCATCCGATTTTCCCCTCCAACCGGCATGTGTTGGACTTGATCTCACAATAGTGTTCCCTGATGGCACACAGTTGTAGATGTGCACATTGTGAATGATCACATTGCTAACATACTGGAGAGTTATGCAGCCATTTCCGGTTATGTGCACGTTGGCTCCGCGGCCATCCACAGTCTTGTGGCTGTTGAAAATCAGCTCATGCTTGAGCTTGATGGCCATGCTTGACTGGAAGATGATCCACAGGGGCTCATCTTGGATGACCGCGTGGCGGAGGGTGCCCGGAGTAGGGTTCATGGCATCATGATCAGAGGAGTCCGTTACAACGTAGTAACGGCCACCTTTCCCCCCCAATGCGCCACGGCCAAAGCCAATGGCGCAGTCAGCCAAACGCTGGCGATTGGTGGCCCAATTGGGGTCGCACCGCCAGCAGTCGTCGATGGGGTTTCCGGTTAGACACTGTGCAATGCCGGTTGGCATTGGCGTGGAGAGGAGCTCACGCCTTCTTGATAATGAAGCATTGACACTCCTGCACAAGACAAAACTCTGAAAAATTTGCAGGAGATGTTGATGATGGAAGAAATGTGCTTTTTTCTTTATGCAAGGCAAAGATGGTAACTTCAAAATCAAGGGCCCAAAAAGCTGAAGATTTTCATAACTTGAAATGACATTTTTTTTTTTTTTTGCATATTGCAAGGAATGAATAAATATAATTAAAAGGAGGCGAGACCCACATGAGATATTTAATGTCAGCAAACACACACAGAGAGAGAAACACGATGACAAAACAGGGGAAGAGCAAAAGATAAAAAAGAGCAATGCAAGAAATCCCAAATTTGGGGCCCTAATCCAGAAATAGGTTGAATGATTAAGATAACGAACTATTTTAACAAACAAACATATGCAAGAACAGCAGAAAACGCACACACTGAGACATGAATGGCGAAAGACAGCAAAAAGCAGAAAGATTCCAGATGCAGAGCTCTTGCATTAAACAATGCTGAAATTCAATCAAAAGAAGAAAAACCCAACTCCTAAAAACTCAAGATGGATAAAACCCAGATAAAAAGTTTCAATTTTGAGCAGAACCCAGGTGCGGAAATCTCAGCTCAATGCCTTTCCATCAATGCACACAACATGCAGCTATCTATAACTATATATATACCTCTGCACATGCTGAACAACAGCTTCAGGGTCAGGGTGTTGATGAGGGAGGGAGAGATTGTAGTGAGGGGAGGAAGAAACAAATGAGGAGACATGGAGGAAGAAGATGCAAAACAAGAGAATGCTGAATTGAGGAAGCATTTGCATTCTTTGTAAACAACAGGAGTTAAAGAATGGAGGAGGGGAGAGAAGAAGAGTATATGATGTGTTATTGGGTTTCTTGTGAAAGAGACTCTCTCAAGCCTCAAGTAACCAAAAGAGATTTCTTTCTTCCTCAGAGATTTCGAAAATTGTGATCATCATTTATACAATAAATCAATCTGTAATAAAATATAACCATGGAGGCTTCTATAACTATTCTCTCTCTCTCTCCGTAGAATTTTTTTTTTGGGAATTTAAATGAAACGCTTGTTGCTTTCTTGGTGGGGTTTTTGGAGGGTAACTATTATTCTTTAATTCTTGAATAGGAATTTTGTAATTTGCATTCCTTTGAAGAAAGTATTAGGCAGTTTTAGCCTTGAAGAAATTGGTGGGATTTACATTTTAAACCCTCGATGACAAGATATAGGTGATTCTTTATTGGCAAAAACTTGCGTTAGGCAGACCTAAACGGTTTAGGCGGGTTTTATCCATTAACCCAAACCCAAATCCATATAATATACCCTAATTGGGGATTAATAAATCCTATTTGGAATGGGTCAACCCATAATATACCCTAATTGGGGATTAATAAATCCTATTTGGGATGGGTCAACCCATTTGGGTAGGATAAAACCCGCCTAAACCGTTTAGGCCTGCCTAACCCAAGACCTTCCCTTCTTTATTTGGTAGTTAGGTTTATTAAATTTCAGTTTGCATTATTGCTAAGATATTTATATTGAAATATTTCACATCATTCATTTGTTTTCAACATATAGTTGCAAAAATTATTATACACTAATCGAGTAGGGCTAACAACTAAATAATTTAGATATATGGAGCTGATTTTATAATTTTTGGAACAAAAGAGATGTTTCACAACATTAATTCGGTATAAATGATTCTTATATAAAATAGCTAATAGTAATATTTATCTTCAGAGAATTAATAACCGATTATTACAACTTTACTTTGTAGAGGACGTGCATATTTAAAAACTAGTTTTCTGCCCGCACGTTTCACGGCATATATATATTATTTGTATTGTATAATTATTATTATTATTATTATGTTTCAAAAAATTTAAAAAAATAATAATTATTAAAATAAATGAGAATTATATATTATAAAAAATGAAAATAGTAATATACACATAAATAATGAATCTTTTAAAATATGATAAAATACTTAAGAATAAAATATGATTTTAAATAAAAGTAACTCAGTACATAATAGAATAACTTATTTACGTATGAGTAGTAATAAAATAAATACTCGATAAAATTAAGTTATGAATCATAAATAAGTTTGCCAAAAAAATTTATTTCATAAAGAGTTCTTAAGTTCAATCTTCCATTTCCATTCTCCGTTGAAAAAAAAACCTCCTAAATATGTATCATGGAATTGATATGATTATATGTAGGGATGTCAAACGGGCCAACCCGCCGGGTTTTGGGCCAGCCCTGACGGGCTGCGGGTTAACCGGTCCGGGCTAAACGGGCTGCAACTTTTGTCGGGTTGGAAATTCTCAACCCTAACTCTAACCCTTCGATTTGCGGGCTGGCCCGTCGGGCTGACAAAATTACGATTTTTTATATTTATTTATTTTATTAATAAAATCAATTATATATATAATTATTTTTATAATTGAATACTAAACATAAAATGTTGTATATTAAGGCATTAGATAAATTAAATAATCATATTAAATATATTAATTACAAAAGACATGATATATTATATTGCATTTATATATATCATAAAAATTTGATGAAGTCTTACAATGTATGTTAAATAATTTGCTATTACATACAGTAAATTGTAATAATTATTTATGTAACAAGATGTTACATTTTTACTAAATAATTTTATAAGTTTATGAATCTAACTAACTTTTAGAATTTAATTTATTTAAAATAATAATTAATATTTTAGAAAACAATTATTTCTTAAATGTTCTTTTAAATTATTTATTTAAAATAATTTTTTTTAGTAGTAAAAATATAGGTATATCATTTGTGTGACATAAATTTACTTAAACACTTCAATTTAAATATAAAATAAGTCTAGTATAAAATAGTTGATATTTAATTTTCAAAGATATAATAATTCAATTATATTAAAATATTTTAATATTTTTTTAAAAAAATGGAGTGGCCCGTCGGGCCAACTCGTAGCCCAGCGGGTCCAGCCCGTTTAACCCGCAACCCGTTTAGCTCGGTTTCTTATCGGTTAAGAAATTTTCAACCCTAACCCGGTGTTTGGCTCGGGTTATTCGGGCCAACCCGTCGGTCCCGGGCTAAATTGACATCCCTATATGTATGTGTGTAATTGAACCGAATTAAGACAATTGGTGTTGTGTTCAAGTTTGATTCGTTTAGTATCGAGTCTAACTTCGAGTTTTTTTATCAAATACTTTAAAGTTTGTAGACTTTATGGAGCCTTAGTCGGACCTAAACGAACTTTCTAAGTTTTGAATATATTTAAAATATTCATTGTTATTTTGAAAGATAAAGTTATTTTTTTCAAATTAATATTATATTCATACTCAAATTCAAAATTTTCTTATTATTAAAAAGATTTATCATTATTGTTACCCTTAAAATATGAAACTATTACTTTTATAAAATTAAGTATTTTATAATTCTAGCTCGTGAGTTTTTATCTAATCAATATCAAAATAAGTCACGAATAATTTAGTTTATTTATAGCTCAAATTATATGCTTAAAAATAAAGTTTAATTGAGATAAAATAATAATAATAATAATAAACTGTTGAATATATATTTTATCATATGTAATGAAATGAATTGCAACACTATTGAAATAATGAAATAAATATTTTGGTGTTTGTAATGTGAGTGCAAAGACCCACAAAGGATTTTGTCTTTTTAATATTCATTTACATTTTCTTTATAAAGTTTTGCATTATCGACTTTAGCTAATTTGACTTCATTTCCAAGTAATATTCATTCACTTTTAATAATAATTATTTGATGAATGTTTCTTCTTATTTTTTTCCTCCTTTTTTTCATGGCCATAGACTCGTACTCATATGGTGGTTGAAATTTACACAACACAATATGCCTCCCTCATTATAAATTTTTTATTAAGATTTTAATGGAAAATGAGTATTTGAATAATTTTCTCTCATAAATTAGGGAGGATTTGCCTAATTATATATATCGGAACAAAACTTACAATTTAAGATCATTTTTTTTTAAATTACTAGATTATTAAATGGAGACTAAGGTTTTCGTCGAACTTATAAGTCTGGAAGAATATGAGTCTGGGTAATAAAGTTTGGATTTTCAACAATTATGGGTCCAACAAGTATAGCCTCAATGAGTACGCCAAACTTACCAGCATAGGGACCGAACATATACTGAAGGATGATTTCACCAGCATGAACTTGCAAGTATGATGACACTAGTATAGACTTCCTAGTCTAGGTCCCAGCACAAAGACACAAGAAAAATCGTTTGAGGAACATACTGACAAAGTACAGACTTTAAGGATTGAAGATTCCTTAAAGTCTGCAAACACAAAACTTTAAGTTTCGATACCCAGGACATTCAGTCCTAGACTCCTCAAGCTGATGAATATTGTCGTTCTGATACAAAGACGAATTGTTACAATCACTGTTAGAAAAAGTGAAGTAGGTGCGGAACATCTAGAAAAGCAACACCTACCCGCCTAGTGCAGCAGTCAACAGAGACATCCGATTGAACATCTTCCAATTTGTCTCTAACGGACATTTACTTCAAACCTTCTACCTCACGGCTATAAATATAGGAGGATCTTCAATAGAAGAAGGTTACGAGTTATGATATAACTTACGAACTACATTACGAAGTTACCGAACCAATTTACGCAAAAGCTAATAACTATCAAGCTTACTAAACCGTTCAAGGCTCTTAAACTTTTTCGTGTGTCACCTTAGTGAACACGAGACTCATAACCTTAGAGTTCTTGAGTTATTCTCTAGGTAGTCTTTCTCTCCAAGAAAGACTACAACAATCAAGTACGCCTTGTACTCTGACTCTTACGGAAAATATGTTGCCAAGGAGACAGTTCAAAGGAGAACTATAAACACCCTATTCCAGCGACGAGGAGGCTGAGTGGTGCGTGTAGGATTCGAGTCTACAATAGACAATACAAATTGCCACTTAACTTGCCAATGATCGTTCTTAAGATATCGAAAATAAATATAAATTGAATAAATCAGGCGAACCTAAGCATGCTCCTACAAAATGAATTGCAATAGACAGATTCTTGGAATACCTCAAATCATGTGGATTGAATACGACGGTAGATCATTGATGGTGTTCCTACAGATCTGATCTTCAGATATGTTCCCTTGCTCGATCCGGAAATCTGGTGAGGATACGCTACCGGATCTACAGCCGCCCACTCTCACTCAATCTCTCTAGGGTTTCTGATTTGAAACTTCAAAACTTATGTGGGAAAATGAGAGATTTATCTATTTATACAGATCTGGAGAATGAGCTATTAAGGTTTAATAAACCATAATGGGCTCTGAGCACTGCTGGGCCAGACCAGGGATCAAATGCAAATAATAAAGTGAGCCTCCTATTAATTAATTCCATGTTCAACCCATAACATAATTAATTAATAAACATTAATTCATGCCACTAGAGAATTAATGCTGATTACCCCTTTATTACCACCTTATTAGGAACGAGTTGCATTGACTTGGTTAATCCCCACATTTAAGGTTTCAGACATTCATTAATTAATTCAGCGTGTGACAATTAGCTGTAATTAATTAATCTCTTATTATTCCTGAGTAGTACCAGTTGACCCTTATCGCTTATGCTTGAATCAATGATTCAGCCTGCAGGACTTAGCATAACGAACCTCGTGAGCTTCCCAGGGAATGTCAACATCATGAAACGAATATGGTTATCTAAATCCAGCCTGAGAAAATCCCACACAAACTGGCATCACCCAAGATGCAGATATATGAGTACATGTAAGACTCTCCACCATAGCAAGTCAAAGTGACAGTCAACCCATGTGTGCCCCTCAACTTTCAATAGACTTTAGATCCTACCAAGTTACCGAGATCTTTACTAATTCATATGTCAAGTGGAATGGTTCATCTCACTGTTGATCCTATCAATATATTGAGATGTACCGGTCACTCAAAGCAGTCAAGATAAACCACTTATGGACTTGTGTGCCGCAGCCTAAACCAACAGCCAAACCAGAAACTGTCTCAGCTGTGATGACTGTTTATATCTCGCTAGGTCGAACGATCTACACGATCTTCTGTGATCTCTTACACACCGTATGATCTCCCTATCGACGAGATAATTGGATGTGTTTGTTCGCATCGTATGATTGTTAATTCAGACAGAAGTTGTTTATTGCAAGTCATTCATGATTACCAGTATATCAAACATAACATTTCTCAATATACCAATCATAATGCTTTTATGTATACAATTCCAACAGTGCGTCCACACTCTGAGAAGCTGCGAAGCGAAGAACGAGCAAGGACCAGACAAGTGCGCTTGTGGACTGAAGGATAAGACATTCTTCAACAAACAATAAATCGTATGAGTACCTGTAAAGTTCTAAGATTAGTGGATTACCAAACTTAGGTCTGAAGAGTGGACGTAGGACATTTTGGTCCAAACCACTATATATCGTTTGTCATTTATTGCTTTCTTTCATACTGTTAGTTTACTCCCATTTAAAACCCAATACTCAAGTGGTGCAGTATACTTTGAATACTAACTTTGTTGTGAACGATGACAATAATAGCATATGAATTGTAAACGAGAATTAAAAGAACACAAGATTTACGTGGTTCGACAATGTGCCTATGTCCACGACGGAGAAGCAGTTTGATCTTTTTATTATTTGGAATGACAACGAATACACAGATACATCAAGTATTTATATTAAACCCTACGAGGTAAAAAAAATCTAAAATACCCCATACCATACCAGCTCCGCCCCCCGCACCCCCGACCTACTAATCGATACGCGGTAAACATGAGCAGATGACTGTTTCTCTTCGCTCCGCAGGCATCTGCCTGCCACTGTTGATATATGGGTCATATCAACAAACTTTAAACACAATATATATATATATTCCATAGATTTGACAACATCAACGATCCAGATTACATAAGAGCTTTAACAAAAAAACGCGGCATTTTATCCTCATTTTACTTCATTAAAGGGCAACATAGTCATTACGAACGTACATGGCCTGGCGCAAAAGTTGTGTTTTGTTCATTTTATGTATTATATACTTCATTTTATCTTAGTTATACTTCATTTTATCTCAATTGCGAATCATTATAAAATAAATTCGATTCGAATTTTGATGTTACACGTGACATGCATTTTATCTTAGCAGTTCTTCATTATATCTTAGTTATTCTTCATTTTATCTCAATCGTGATTCATTATAAAATAAATTCGATGTGAATTTTGATGTTACACGTGACATGCATTTTATCATAACAGTTCTTCATTATATCTTAGTTATTCTTCATTTTATCTCAATTGTTGTTCATTATAAAATAAATTAAATAAAAATAAAATCAATTTTTCGGAAAAAATAATTTCAATTTTCTTTTTATCTCCTATATACGTCATTAAATGAAAAAAATTAAATGAGAAAAATTAAATTAAATAAAAATAAAATAATTTTTCAGAAGAATATGTTAAGTTCATTTTATCCATTTAAAACTTCATTAAATTAGAAAATTCAATTAAATAATAATAAAATTAAATTTAATTTTAATGTATTGGATGTCTCAACAAGGCAATCGAAATCTTATGAAAATTTGAAAAGAGAAGGAATTACAGATCCAAATATGTAAAATGAAGTTCGCGGAGGATAAAATGAAAATGTAAATTATTTGAGGGAGATACCATCAGGCTAAATGACAATGATACCCTTAAATATGTAATAATGAAGTTCGCGGAGGATAAAATGAAGACGAAAATTATTAAAGCATGACCGCAAATCTTGTGAAATCAAAGGCTGAGATTTATTCTCATTTCTTACATTAACATCTATTCTCATATGATCTAACCTCTCTCTCTCTCTATATATATATATTCTCTCTCTATATATATATATATATAGAGAGAGAGAGAGAGAGGAGGGATCATGTAAAAAAAATCCTCATGTGAGAAAAAAGAATGAATCATGTCAATCAGATCTAAAAAAATCAATGGTTGATATTGAATCAAGCATCTTTCTCACTTTCTCATGTTAAGAGTTTTCTCACTGGATCCGCTCCCTATATATATATATATATATATATATTTATATATATATATATACATATAAGAACTCATCTTTAGATAGGACCTATGAACTTTTTCTTTATAATGTTTGTGATATTTTATTATATTTTGTATGATACTTCATTATAAGATATTTGCATGATACTTCAGTATAATACTTTATTATAATAAATTATTATAAAAAGTACTATAATTAAATATCTTACGTATTGTAGCGATGTATCACTCACATTGTAATGTAATTCATAGTTTATTCTTGTACATGGACTCGTATATGAACACAAGCCTGTAAATATACCTACATCCCACCATGTTGATTTTAGTAATTAAATATTAATATATTAACAGAACCTTTATCTCGATCATTAAATTAGATAATGAATAATAGAACCTTAATCTCAACTATCTATATCTATATCTATATAATATACTAAAGGAGTTTCGGTCAATTCCCTCCAAATTTCTAAATGACCGTGCACATTAAAAAGCTCTAATAAAAGCCTAAATGTATTTTTCCTTTACAATTTTTGTATTTGCATAAAATTTATTTATTCTAATATATTAATATTTTCAATCATAAAATAAGTCTTTATTTAATATTTTATAACAACAATATATAATTATAAATATATTTAATATTATAATAAAATAATATTTTAGCATAAGAATAATAATATTATAATAGTTTTGGTTAATATGATCATTATTAAAAATAGTGAATATTTAAAATAATAATAGAATAAATAAAAAAATTATAAAATAATATAAGATAAAAAATAAGAAATAAATAATTTGTTATTGAGATTTGCGAATGATAAATGAGAATGAAATCCACCATTTTAGAGGATTTGTAATTTCATAATATTTGAGTATCATTCTCATTCATACATTTTCATTTCTTTCAACCGAACGGTGTATTTCAAAATTTTCAACATCCACCAACCTAATGAATCATTATTATATTGTTAAAACTCTACATATAAAATATGTCCGTGCAACGCACGGGTGTATTTCTAGTATTATACTAAAGGAGTTCCAGAAATCTCCCTCCAAAATTTTTGAAAAGCGTGCACGAATAAAAAATATTGAATAAATTAATTATATTTTTATAATTATTACTTCATGGTTGAAACATATCAATCTATATAATATATTGATAAATGTATTATTTAATTTTAAAATTGTTAAAACTTTACATTAATTGAATCATTTAGCAAATAAACTTTAGAGTTTCTAAATTGCAAAAGTTATTTGAAATGAAAAACAAAACAACATGTTTGCAATGTAGTTTGAATATCATAATTCTCATTTTATTATTTTAATTTTGGATTAATATTATTTTGAGAAATTATTGCATTTTAATTCATAATATCTATTTATTTTTATAAATATAACCTAATAATTATAATTTTATAAATGTTAGACATTAAGTTGGTAATATGAACAAACTTAGAAATTACACTATAATATTCTGTGTAAGATATTAAATTATAAATACAGACAAATATTGTAAGTTAAATTATAATTTGTGAGCACTATGTTATTTTTGTAAAGTTGGCAAATGTTAGTAGTGTAAATGCAAATACTTTTATTTTGAGTATAATTTTGAATAAATATTATATGTGATGAAAGTTTATTAGAGAAGCTTATTGTTTTTCATGTATTTTTATATAATATCTATTGAATATTATTTTAATTAAAGTACTATAATATCTTTTATATGGTCATTTATATACAATAGAAATATAAATTATTGTTCAATAAAGTAAATAATATCATGATATTTTTAAATAAATCATTTGTATATTAATTATTTGGAATGATATTTGTTCGCGCCTTGTGCGGGTGTACATCTAGTTAAACTAAATAATTAACACTTGAGGAGAATGGTTGCAAAGCTGCATGGTGCTGAAATCGATGATAATTTGGTAGAAACATCATTCTTCAATAAAAAGTAGTCGTAAATCAATCAGTTATGCTAAGAAAAATAGCAATGATTTTGTTGGAAGAAATCAAATTTAGACATCATGTGCAATGGGACCAATTAATAGTAAAGATAGAGATTATTCGGTATGCTCAGAAATAGGAGATTTATTTGATGAAATTATTTATGATTGGACTTGATTTACAACCAATAACATGACTCGTATGTTAGCTAAATTAGCCAATCTTTTATCGGATTGTAATATCCAAGATTTGCCATTTAATTAATAAATTTATCAATAGTTTTAATTTTTTTTTCAAAAATAAAATAAATTTGGAGCCATATAATTTAAATCCCCATCATTAATGGCTTCAATTTACAAATAAATGCATAAAAGCATATAAAGTTTTTTTTTTTTTTGAGAATTAAAAGCATATAAAGTTAATCGCACTATACAGTCATATATTTAAAATATTAATATAATTTGAATTCATAGTCTAAATAATTTGTTTGATGATATCATGTCTTATTCAAATAATTCTTGGGTCTGCTACTTTTATATGTTCAAATTTGATTTTGCAAAAAATGAAATAAAACACATTTTTTAATATTTAAAACTCCAATTCTTTAAACTTGAATATTTTATATTATAATACTCTACCTGGCATATCTATCTCTCTTTCTCTAAACTGGCTGATATCTAAAAAAGTTACAAAAAGGGAATTTTAAAGCTTTACAGTAATGGAGATTCATTAAACCATGCAATGGAATTTTAGGATTTATGAGCAAACATTTAGGCATGTTAAAAAAGCAAATTATGCTAACTTTATATTTTTTGAAGTAGGATATACATAAGAAAAGGATCAAATACGAAAATCTTTTATTCTAAAGTCCTTATATATGTTATTGAAATGTCTCGTAATAGTTTGTGCCAAAAAATTAATCCTCAAATGTTGTCAACATTAACGTGTGGTTTTAGTTCAATTAGATTCCATACAAAAGATGAACAAATGTTTCATTTCAAAACGTTATTGAAAAAATTAAAGAACATAAATTTAATAACTGAAATCATGAATACTTGAATATTTTTAATATTCGGTTAATATGTAATTTATCAACTTTTAAATAATTGAAATACATTTTTATCTAACACTTAAATATATTTTAACATTCGATTCATTCTGTCTCGAATCAAGACATCGTGGGAATGGAAATAAGTATACTCGATCATAATGAAAACTGAAGAAAGCAAAGGCAGAAAATTCTATCCCTTTCTTGCTTTTATCTCAAAATCTTTAGCAAGTTGGATAAAAAAGAAGTATTATATTTGTATTTCAGCATGTAATGAATTAACGATTTTGGATCAAGTAGACAAAAATACTTTATCACATTCACACCAAATAAGATTCACTTCCAAAAAATAAAGTTCGAAAAATCCAACTTGGAAGAATATTTCAATTTCATCTTTCATATACTTTTTTCATCACTTTTTTGATCAGTTGGGTCGTCATAAAAAAATCCTCTTCTTTTGTAAATTTTCATTTCACATTTCTCTTTTCTTTTTTGGAATAAAAAGAAATGGTAAAAAAAAAAAAATTATTGTCACTTTTCTTTTTTGGAATAAAAGGAAATGGTAAAAAAATAAATTATTGTCGAGAATTAGGGATGTCAAACGGGCCAATCCGTTGGGTTTCGGGCTTGTCCTATCGAGTTGTGGGTTAATTGGTCCGATTTAAATGGGCCGCAACTTTTGTCGGGTTGAAAATCCTCAACCCTAACCCTTCGGTTTTCGGGTTGGCCCGTCGGACTGATAAAATTATAATTTTTTTTTTATTTTTTATCAAACTTAAGTATTTATTATTTTATTAATTAAATAAATTATATATATATATATATAATTATTTTTATAATTGAATACTAACATAAAATTTTGTATATTAAGACCTTGGATAAATTAAATAATCATAGTATTTAATTATACAACTCCAATAATATCGTATTAAATAAATTAATTAAATATATTTATTGCAAAAGAATATTGCATGATATATCATATTGCAATATAGAGTTGTGCTCAAATCCGAACTAAATGTCCTGAATGAACTATGAACTTTTCATTGTTATGTGTATAATTGATCATTGTAGTGTATATGTTAGTTCATTAAAGTACTTAATTATAAGTACTTCATTGTTGCGTGTGTAATTGATCATTGTAGTGTATATGATATAGTAATGAGGTATCATACACACTATAATGATCAATTATACACACTACAATGAAAGTTCATAGTTCATTCAGGAAGATGAGTTCACCCCTTGCAATATATATATAAAATTTATTATATGTCATAAAAATTTGACGAGATCTCACAATTATGTTAAATAATATGCTATGACATAAAGTAAACTATAATAAGTATTTATTTAACAAGATATTACAGTTTTACTAAATAATTTTATAAGTTTGTGAATCTAAATAACTATAAGAATTTAACATATTTAAAATAATAATTAATATTTTAGAATTCAATCATTTCTTAAATATTTGTTTAAATTATTTATTAAAATAATATTTCTTAGTAGTAAAAATATAGGTATATCATTTGTGTGATATAAAATTCACTCAAACACTTCCATCTAAATATAAAATAATTCTAGTATAAAATAGTTGATATTTATTTTTCAAAGATTTGATATTTTAATTATATTAAAATATTTTGATATTTTTTTTAAAAATGGAGTGGCCCATTGGGCCAAACTCTGGCCCGGCGGGACCAACCCGTTTAATCCGTAAACCGTTTAGTCCAGACCATTTAGCCCGGTTTCTTATCGATTAAGTAATTCTCAACTCTAACTCGTGTTTAATTCGGGTTATTCGGACCAATCCATCGGTTCCGGGCTAAATTGATATCCCTATCGAGAATACCTTTATATCTGATAATCTTCCATAGTTTGAAGGCGAAGAATTGAGCAATTTTATATTCGATAAATATTATTTGAATAGGGAATAAAGAAAAGAATAATCGATCCCAATTTTTTTTATTCGAAGGTCTTTATATATATATAATATACTTATGATCGAAGAGATAATTAATAAAAGATATACATAGTGACAAATCTACATGTTTTATTTTCTTTAGTAATGACTTTATATATTTATGGATTGCCTCGAGACACAAAAAGCAGGAGGAAAAGTAATAATCTGACGATGCAAGAAAAAGGAAAGTAGGTTTAAGTTAGTCCATATCACAAATTAAGAATCGAGTTTTTCTTTTTCTTAAGAAAATGGACGTTATTACTAGGGTGAGCGTTATTTAGTTTGGTTTTGGCTTATAAAATAAAATTTACATTGGAGGTAATCCAATTATAGAAATAATTGAATCAAAATTTTTATTCAATTTTTGGTTATTTTTTCGATTATTTCGGTTATAACCAAAATTTAATATAAATTTAATAATCTAATAAAATTTAAAACAAAAATTAAAAATTATATATATTCATATTAAAAAATATATATATTAAAAATATATTTATATATAATATTTTTAATTTATATATATTAATGTATATTAAAAACATATTTATTTATTAATTTAAATATATTTATTAATATTATATATATAAATTCGGTTATTTCGGTCCGGAAAAAAAATAACCGAACCAAAAACCGAAAACTGAAATATTGAAAAAAATTAGCCGAACCAAACCGAAAACTGAAATAACCGAAATTTTTTCTATTCGATTCGAGTTTTGATTTTTTCGTTTTCTTGCTCACCCCTAGTTATTACTCCTACATTCATTTTCACACCTATGGCTATACGATAGTGGATATTTTTTTTTCCCATCAATAGAATCAGTATCCACGATCATCATCCAAAATCATAATCCACAACCAAGAACATAGTTAGTTGAATGGTTGTAATCGTTGTAAGGTAATGTATAAAAACCAATCATTAGACTCTTGTAAATGGATTAATCTCTTTATTCAAAAACTCCATAATTCTGCACAGTTGGTTGCAACACAAAGCTATTCAATTGTTGTGATCTTCATTTAATTTTAATTTTAATTGGTCATAAATTGTTTTATGTTAAAAACTCATCCACAACAGACTCTAAATAAAAGCAAATCCTCGTTAAAGTTGTACAACGCAAAACCTAGGGAAAACATGTCGAGAAAATTGGTTCACCATTTTTATAAAGCGAGTTTTAAAAATTATGTCGAGAATCATTGCGTGGACTCATTCCTCATTCACCGAAATTCGAATTTGAGAAAATAAATATACCACGATCATCTACTCGTCGGGTGAATTAATTTGATAATATTTAATTTCAACAAAATTATATATTTTACATCGAGAAATTACAATAAAGTCCTCAAATTTCCAACACATAAAACTTCGGGATAAAATGTTTTGTTTTCCTCCATTTCATTAGTTTTTTTTTATTTTCCAACTCTATTTTTTATAGAGAGAGAGAAAAAAGGATGCAACTAAAAAAAACGGAGTATTTGATTAAACGGAGAGGAAAACAATTTTCAACCCATTAAATTATTATTTCAATTTTCAATACGCAATAATCATAATTCAAACTTATTTTTACAGTTGTAAATTTCAAAGAGATGAATGTTTGTTTGTAGTGAGCAGCGTTACTGAAAGAGAAATCCAAGTTTCTCTCTCTCTTACTGGAATACATTTTGTCTCTGCAAGCAATGTGAGAAACAGAAACAAGAAGCAAGAAGCAAATTCATTTCATTGAAAAGTAAATCACCCTAAACAACCTCAAATATAGTTTACTCTACTTCCTCTTACTAGCTAGGGTGTAAGAACACGACCTCTAATTGCATGCAACTGATTCAGAGCAGTGCTGATTGGCATCCGATCCTCCGGTGATGACATCGAACACGAAACTCCAATTTTCATCACTTAAACCAAACACCCTGCTTCTCTACTATTCACCTGCTGGATATCTTCAATTCTCTCTCCCAACACCAACTCTGGGTCGCCATGTGATGTCAAGGCCATGGCTACATATTTATGAACGTTCAGGTCGTCGTTGAACAGGTTGTCTGTTGGTCTTTTGCCCGTAAACATTTCTAGTAAGAGGATTCCGTAGCTATACACATCTCCATGAGTAGATATCTGACTGCTAGTGCCATACTCTGCAAGATTTGGCAAATTATTAAACAAAATATTCAACTTTTTTACATGTTGTATATATATTTATATGTATATACCTGGAGGGATGTAACCAATGGAGCCCCTAAGCTCAATCGACATGGAATGATTCTGCAAGGGCCTGCTTGCTGACTGCAGGAGGAACTTTGCTAATCCGAAATCACCAACATGGGCTGTTAGATCTTCATCCAGTAGTATGTTGCTCGGCTTCAAATCACAATGAATTATTGGTGTGTGACTGTGGTTGTGCAGATAATCTACTGCAGATGCAACATCTATTGCTATGTTCAGCCTTTCCACGAAGCTTAACGTCCTAGTTGGGAACATGCTTCTTTGATCTCCACTCGGATGCAGCCACGCGTCTAGGCTTCCGTTGGCCATGAACTCTGTGACTAGACACTTGAAGTCTTGGCCTTGAGGATCAAAACTTGAACACACAGTAATGATCTTGAGAAGGTTTCTGTGCCTTATACTCGAAAGAATCGCGCATTCTTCCATGAAACTTTTGATTGCTCCTCTCTGTTCCAGGTTCAATACTTTGAGTGCAACTAATGAGGAATTCACTCCAAGAACTCCTTTGTACACTGAACCGAAGCTACCAGAACCTACCAAATTGTCTTCAGAAAAACCATTGGTTGCTCTGTGTAGTTCACGGTATGAGATAACCAAAAGCAAATCACTCCGAAGAGATGTAGCAGTACTATACTGATTATTTGGCTTCCTTAATGTGTAACAAAGACTTAACACACATACTAGAACAACGAAAACTGATGCACAAGTGATGAGAGGGATAAGCCATCTTAATTTGAGGTTCTTGTTGGAGATTCTTTTTGGTATTGGGCAAGATGGGAGATCTAAGCTTGGAACTCCACCGCAGAGCTGCTTATTTCCAACTAAAGAAACAGCGCTGCCGTTTGAGAAAATCCCTTGACTGGGCACCTCCCCTTCAAGATTATTGTATGAAAGATCAAGTTTTCTGACAAGTGGAAGCTTTCCAAGAAAATCTGGTATTTTCCCTGTTAAATTGTTGTGGGAGAAATCAATCACTTCTAATCCTCTCAAAGCTCCTAAAGACTCCGGGATAGCTCCCTCAATTTGGTTGTCTCCCATGATCAAGATCTCCAAACTGATGCAACTACTAATGCTACTTGGAATATCACCTGATAATTTGTTATGAGAAACATCCAACTCTTTAAGATGTACCAATTTGCTAACTTCAGCTGGCAATGGACCCGAAAAGGAGTTTCGGGCTAGGCCTACGATAACTGAAAGAGAAGAGAGACTCATGACTTCTTTTGGAATGCTTCCTGTGAGATTGTTGCTGGAAATGTTAAGGTCAAGCAATTGTGTGCAGTTTCCTAGATGTGGGGGCAACTTCCCCTGCAGGCTATTCCTGTTCATGTAGAGCTGAACCAACGATGTCAAATTGCCAAGAGAAAAGGGAATCACACCAGTGAGGGCATTCGCTGTTAGAAACAATCCGTTGAGCCTTGGAAGCTTCCCAATGTCATCAGGTATTGCTCCGGAGAAGTGGTTTCCGGTGAGGTAGAGAAGCCTTAAACCCTCTAAGTTTCCCATACCAACAGGGAGACTTCCATGCATCACATTGTAACCAAGTCTCAGAATCCGGAGACTAGCCGAAAGATTCGCAACTGCACTTGGTAATTCTCCACCGAATCTATTAAGAATGAGGGACAGGAGTTGAAGTTTGGTGCAATTTGTCAAGGAAGAGAGGAAGTTCATATCACCAGTTTCTCTGTTTCCCAGAAAATTGGAGTCGAAGCTAATCCAGTACAAGAATGGCAATCTTCCAAGAGATGAAGGCACTGTTCCTGTCAAGAAATTCAGAGAAAGATCTACCAATGCAAGCCTTGATGCATTTCCCAATGAAGCAGGTATTTCTCCTGTGAAATTATTCATCCCACCACCAAATTTTTCAAGATTCGGATATCTCAAGCCTACATCTGCTGGGATTTTCCCCTGGAGTCGGTTGTCTACAACGGAAAAGAAAATGAGGGACGACAAGTTATAAATGGAAGATGGCAACTCACCTGAAAACTGGTTCTCAGCAATTTGAAAGTAGTTCAAGCCTGAGAGGCGTCCGATTTCTGGTGGAATGCTGCCATGGAGGTTGTTGCCAAAAAGCCAGAGATAGAAGAATTGAGAAGAGAAGTTTCCAAATGAGGCAGGAAGGGTTCCAGATAGATTGCTGAGACCTAAACTTAGAACTTCCAGCTTTGAGAGGGAGCTGAGCTGGCTTGGGATCTGTCCCGACAGCTGATTCTGATTTAAGATAAGAATACTCAGTTGACTGCAGTTACTAAGACTAGATGGGATGGATCCAGACAACATATTATTTGTCAAATTCAGGTGTTTTAGACGTGACAGACGCCCTATTTCTGGAGGCAGTTGGCCTTGGAAGGAATTGTTTCTGAGGTCTAAGGCTTCGAGGAAACTAAGATTGCCTATGGAAGGTGGTATGGATCCGACCAATTTTCTAGTTCTCAGGTCTAGAATTCTTACTCTAGCGTTGGAGGGATGACATGTAATCCCTGTCCAGTTGCAGTGATGGGAAGAATCATTCCAGGAGGCCATGATCCCCAGTGGATCATCGCTTATTCCATTCTTGAAATCCAACAACACCATTAGATCAGTTTCATTTCCTCCTCCTCCGCCAGCACAATGCACAACTGATATAACAATCATCATGAATGAGAATGATTGAACAAGAATCACGGGGTTAACATTAACCATTGACCTTGCCATATTTGTGTTGTGATAGAGATGAAGATTTACTACACAAGTTGAAAGAGTAGTATTCAGAGCTCACAAGTTGACTTTCCCTCTCATTTTATTTTAAAGAATCATGAACATATCATCTGCATCTATATAAAACAGATAGTGCACTCAAAATTTTCAATTTAAACCCCTTTCTAGTCGAATCAACTTTTTAGAACTTATCAAAAATTTTAATTTTAAGAATTAAAAGACATTTTAATTACTTCGATTTCTTTAACTGTTTTTATAAAAAGAAATCATATATCCATCCATTTTAAACTTTCCATTCTATTTCAAAACTTTGTTTGAGAGCATTTGTTGCAAATTTACTGCCAGAGGCAAAACTACAGAATATTCATCCATGTGGAGCCAACTTCATGATCCTCATCCTACAAGACGAAGAGAAGAAATAATCAACTAAAAGCCAAATTAATAAAGAATTTGGAAAGACATTCTGGTCAACAAAAAGAAAGAAGAAAAGCTGAAAGCAAAAGCAAAAGCAACGAAGAATCAAAAATATCATTCAAATTCTACACATACAGGTAACATGTAATTAAAATTGTTCTCGTCCTACAATTTAAGACAAAATATATGCTAATATGTTTATTTTGGCATTTGCGAAGTAATAATATTAATTTCATGAATCTTCAACAAATATCAAAATAGAATAAAAAAGATTATGAGTACATGCTTCAAACAATATCCTCTACACCCTCTCCCCTTGAGCTAGCTTTTGGGGTGAGTTCTACCTTCAAGTCCATTCCTATCATGATATCAGAGCCCGTCCGTATGTTGGTTGACACATCCGCTGCGCCTGATGGTTAAATGGAGCTTGGAATGAGTTCTACCTTCAAGCCCATTTCTATCGGCTACAAAGGCCAACGTGGAGCAAAAAATTTTATGAGGTAATTGTTTCAAAAATTATTTATAATATTGTGATGGCCCTTTTACATGCACTAAGACTACCAACATCGGTAACCTTTTACAAAAGGTCAACAAATAAGACAAAAATTTTGATATTAAAAAAAATGGAAAAATTTGTGTAAATTGGTGCCCACAGACTATCATCCGCCGTCTGACAGTCATTTCATGCCCACAATTTTATTTACTGTAGATACACATGGCATTTACTCATTGGATGCCACTTTAAATTTTATATATATTTGATTTATATTATTTAAATAATTATGAAAAATCTTGATCAAGATTTATTTGGAATTGTTTGTTCTCCATTTCGCAAAATAAATTCAAGTTATTTTTCGTGTATCTCAATCAACCAAATTATCTAAATAATTTTTGAATTCTCATGTATTATATTTATATTTTATTTTTTTTATTTTTCAAATAAACTACGAATTTAAAATATTTTTTAATTTATATATTATATTATAAGAGATAAGTTAATAGAATAAATAAATTATTATTTTAATTAAAAAGTTAGGTTGGATTGAGGTCACTGATGGGAATGCAAATAATATTAGGTTGTAAGTTATGATATAGATATAAGAAAATTAGTATTTTTTGGGGATAGCCTAAAGGCAGAAAGTCTATTTTATTTCTAATAGATAGAACACAAATATAGATATAAGAAAAATGTGTTTTGATGTCTCGAAAATACTGATATCTTAGGGCCATTTTCCAAAAATATAAATTTATAGTTTAAAATTAGTATCATGCAGTATACATATACATATCATATACAGACAAAATAATTCTTATTTAATGTTAATAGACTGGTTAGCTAATTTATAATAACATTTAGTAATGAATAAAGTTGATAGAAATAAATAAAAGGTACAAAGCCCAAACAAGATTTTTCAGGTATTCATTTCTCAAAACATTATTTAAACATGTCGAACCACACATATTACAATTACATTTCTCAATTTCACTATTTAAAAATAGTTATCTCATTTATCCGATTTAAACAAGGAGTTCATCTACAAAAAACTACAATGAATAGCAGCTACAAACCACATCAATTAAAGAAATATTTTGGATAAGGTATAACATGTATCTTTCTTACCTCTGGTTTTCGGATATTATGCGCAGAAACCATAAACAATAAATGAGGTTGCACGCGTAGCTCATCTTCGAATACAAAATACAACAACCAAAATGCACTAATTACGTGATTAACAAGAAGATTTCCAGAAATATTGAACCTTTGTGACAACATTCTCTATCATCACACAGAAAACTCGGAAATAACATAGTTTAAGGAAGAATTTCAGATTGCAGCAATATTAATGTTACCTATTAGATCATGAAATAAGAATTGTTTTAGAGTTTTTTGCAAAAGATATTGTGGTTTTCTACAGCTATAGTTACAAAAGAAAGAAATGGAATCGGCAATGAAGATCAATAAACAAGATTATCAGCGAAGCTGGTATAAAAAAATAAAGAACAAAGAGAGGAAGGTGCGGCGCAAATAAAGAAAGAAATGTATATCCTTTAATATATGCTCAATAAAAGAATTAGGTCACAGTAATGCAGTGCATTATTTTATAAATTTGCAATGAATATTAATGTCATAGAATTAATTTATTTTTTAAAAAATTGAATATATGTTATTTTTTTTAATCTTGATTGAAATTGTATTGAAAATATTTAATTTATTATATATTTACTGAATAAATTTTATTATTGTGATTTTTCTAAAGTATACCTTTATTCTTTTTTTAAAAAAATTTTGGTTGTTTTATTGTAAAATTGTTATTATATGATAGGGGTGTTTGTGGTCCGGTTCGGCCGATTTCGGAGGAAAATTTCGGCCAAACCAATAGGTACGGTTTGAGATTTTTCCAAGATGATGAGGTTAATATCCCTTATTTCTTTTGAATTCGAAG
>JAPKLW010001495.1:162411-185108 GCA_026898455.1 Plectranthus barbatus | reverse complement strand
GGGGCAGGCAGGTAGTAGCTAATCCTCAGCGTAGAGCCGCAACGGCTCGTCGCAAATATCGGGGCGGTTGCGGTTTTTTCGGGGGAGATTAGGGCTCCAACGTTCGGGCGCCGCCAGCAAGCTAGGGTTCCTCTTCCTGGACCATCTCTATATCGACCCTCGGCTCCTCGATGGCGAGGCGCTTCGGTCCTCAATGGGGAGGCGCTTCGGTCCTCAATGGAGAGGCGCTTCGGTCCTCAATGGAGAGGCCTTGACTTAGGCAGATTTCAGTATCTCATTGGTTTTGGTGAGCCAGTCTTCTCGGTGCTGAGCTTCTCTCCTCGGTGATGAACTTCTCTCCTTGGTGATGAACTTCTCTCCTCGGTGATGAGCTCGTCTCCTTGATGATGAGCTCTTCGTGGTCGATATAGAGGACAAGTTGGGGTCGACGTTGACCCCATGTCTTAGGCGCTTTTGTGTACTTCCTTCACTTCAGGTGGGCCTGTAACTTTGGCTGACGATTAATTGGGTCGTTGAGCTTAGTGGGCTTGGGCCTCGGGGGCCCAGCCCCAACAAGTATAAACTAGTTTATTTATAGGTGAAAGAAAATGAGATAAGATAAAAATCAATGATGTAGATTTAAAGAGAACTGTAGTGAATGGTTGAGATCGATCTAGTAAATTTTTCTAGATAGGATAACGATCTAATGGCATAGATTTAAAGAGAATCGTAACCAACTGTTCAGATCAACTCTTTTAATTTTAAAGAAAATAAAAAATAAAAATAATGAAGATAATGATCTGATGGCATAGATTTAAAGAGAATCGTAACCAACGGTTCAGATCAACTCTTTTAATTTTAAAGAAAAATAAAAAATAAAAATAATGAAGATAATGATCTAATGGCATAGATTTAAAGAGAATCGTAACTTACGGTTCAGATCAACTCTTTTAATTTTAAAGACAAATAAAAAATAAAAATAATGAAGATAATGATCTAATGGCATAGAGTTAAAGAGAATCGTAGCCAACGGTTCAGACCAATCATTCAAATTTCGTAGATAAAATTTCACCAATTATTTAATGAATGATCATGTTCTCAATTATGCAACATATCCCTACAATAATTTCTTATAGTAAAATTGTCCAGCAAAAATGAATCCCAATTTTCCTGGCTCTCATTCTCAATCTTCTACGCCGAATTTTTTTGGTCCTCCTTCTCAAAGCTCATCAGATGATGACTTTGAAAAATCAGTTCGTAATTATGAAATTGAGGAACAAGTCCTATATCAACAAGTTCGCACCAATAATCTTATCATAGCAGAATTTGTGAGAAACCAAAATTTCACAAATGTTCATGGAGGGTCTGTTCCTAGTCGTAGAACAATCCATCGAGATCGAGTTGAAGCTGCCCAACGACTTTTTCATGATTATTTTTCTGAAACACCAATCTATAACGAAGAAATGTTTCGTAGGCATTTTCGAATGTCTCGAAATTTATTTCTTCGTATCGTTGATGCAGTGAAAAATCACGATGGTTACTTTGAGCAACGACGTAATGCAGCCGGGAGTTTGGGATTGTCCACCCTTCAAAAAGTTACAGCTGCATTTCGTATTTTGGCATATGCAATACCAGCAGATGCGATTGACGAGTACATCAATATTGGTGAGTCCACTGCACTTGAATGTGTTAAGAGGTTCTGTCGTGCAATTGTGGAAATATTTTCAAATCAATATCTAAGATCTCCTTCTGCTAATGATGTTGCTAGACTACTGTATATTGGTAAAGAATGTGGATTTCCAGGAATGTTAGGCAGTCTAGATTGTATGCATTGGAGATGGAAAAACTGTCCAACTGCTTGAGCAGGACAATATGCAGGTCGTAGTGGAAAACCGACAATAATTCTTGAAATAATTGCCGATTATGATCTTTGGATTTGGCATGCATATTTTGGTATGCCAGGATCCAATAATGATATCAATGTGTTAGAAAGATCTCATCGTTTCTCTGATCTTGCTAGAGGTGTCTCTCCTCCAGCACATTATGTCATACAAGGAAAAGAGTTCAATATGGGTTATTATTTAGCTGATGGAATATATCCAAAATGGTCGACACTTGTGCAAACCATTCATGATCCCCGCACCCACAAAACACAATATCTTGCTATGAAACAGGAATCTTGCAGGAAAGATGTCGAGCGAGCATTTGGAGTTCTTCATAGTTGATTTGCTATTGTGGCGAATCCAGCCCGTTGTTGGAGAAAAGATGATTTGCAAGACATCATGACTGCGTGCATTATCATGCATAATATGATAATTGAGGATGAACGTGATCTTAGTGCACCTATTAATGATGAAAGAGAAGTACCAGAGCCAGATGTTGAAATAGCAGACGAAAGAATAGATCAATTTGAAGCATTTCTTGCACGATTTCGAAAAATTAAAGATAGAACTGCTCATTTTGCACTCCGTGATGCTTTGATTGATCATTTGTGGGATGAATATTCAAATGCATAAGGATGAATATTCAAATGCATAAGAATAATATGTTGTGATCTCAATTATTGTATGATTGTATATGTATTAAATAAAATGGTTATTTTGTGTGAAAATATATTTTATTTATAATTTTGTAAAATAATTTATTTAAATATTAATGTTAATTTTTAATTAGGAATTAGAAAATTATAAATATGAAATTAAATACTAATATATAAGTTAAAATATGATATAATAATTTATTTAATAAAATTAAATAAGTAATAGAAGAATCAAAATGGAATATTCTTTTTAGAGTGAAATATAGAGTTGACTGCTGGAGACGAAAAATGAAAACTGCAAATCTGAACTGCAAAATAGAAAAAGTGGGTTGTATTATAGAGTTAGCTGCTGGAGATGGCCTTAGTAAACTTGTATGACTAACCTTCACAAGTTCGAAATAGTGGTTTAGTGAAGTAATTCGAGACCTTGATCAATGAGTCGCAATTGTTCCAAGAGCCGCTTCACCTCTAGAGTCATCACCTTTCACCAATAATTGCAATCAATGCATTGTAATCCTATAAATGAGAGGTCCTATTTATAGTAGTAAAACACATTGAATTTCTCAAAGCAAACAAGTAATAAGAAGCATTCAATTCTACAAGTATCAATTAAGTGATTCTACCATCCGTATTCAATTATCTATTCTATTCATCCATTTTTAGTTCAAATATTCTTTAAATTAAGAACCTACAAAATCAGACACCAACCTCAATAATTTTAATAACATTCATCATATACCCACAAATACTAAATTATCCTTGCTTTTTCAAAATTCAAGGAAAGTTACTGCAAAAGATCTTACAAAACTAACGTAATCATAAACACATTTGAATATTTTTTTTAATAAATGATTAAAATTAAATATTATATAATGTATTAAAAAAAACATAAGTCATAGACAACCATTTGTTATGTTGTCCTCTCTAAGCGCATAACCACAGCATAATCGTGTGCCAAAATATGCAGTTAAAGTTTAGGAATAAAATAAAAATTAAAAATTAATATTTTATGACTAAAGATTCATATTATGGGTGTGCAAAATGTCAAGAAACAAGTGTGCAATCAATTAAATAAAAGTCACGGGTGAACAATCCAAATTGCCCTCACAAATATAAACTACTTATTCATTCTTACATTAATTTTCATCCCAAAATAGAGAAGTGTCTTTCTGGTGAGAGCTATTAAACATATACACTTGTGGTCATTTTCATTCTTGCATATCCTATCTAGTTAAGCACCTGCGGTTAAGTAGCATAATCGGCACGGTTAAGTGGCATAGGCATAACATGGGTTTGTACGGGAGGGTAAGAAGAAGGCGGTTACATAGCATAATCGGCGTAGCGAGGGTGGTTAAGTAGCATAACGCGGGAGTTCGGTTAAGCAGCATTACCAACGGTTAAGTAGCATAACCTGGGTTTGTTCGGCTCGGTTAAGCAATACCGGTAATTGAGTAGCATAACCTACACCGCTGGCAGTTAAGTATCATAATTGGGTTTGTACCGACGTGGTAACTAGAAAAAGCAAAATCTCCAGCCAACATTTCTACCAATTCATTAACATTTTCTTAAATGGTAGAGGTAATTTAATATAATTATATTTTAGAATTTAATTTTATTACACTAGCTATTTTAGAATTATATTTTTATTATAAAATGATGGTTGATGATGACATGATTGTTTAGAATGATTTTTTTAATATTATAAATGAGGAATGATTATAATTTGTGAAAATGATGATATTTATGTATTTATTTGTTTATGTAGTTACGATATGAGGTTGCTCAACAAAATTCTAAAATTAATATGAACACTAGCTTTATCTTGAAAATCTATTAAGATGCTTGCTCAACCAAAAAAAAAAATTGTTATACTCATTTAAATATTTTTTATTGAATAAGAATCTCAATAGTTTTTGTGGTAAATAATTGGAGTATAGCTTATGATATTTTTTAAAAAACATATACATTACCGCTTGGACCGAATTGGTGGCACCTAGCCTGCCTAATCGAGTGCCTAGGCGCCGAACAACCCGAAAATATCTAAGAGGGCCGATTTGATGGTTTTCGGTGGGCAAAGGCCGTCTAGCCCAGTTATTATAATACTCCCTCCGTCCCAGATTAATAGTCTCATTTGCTTTTGGCACAATAACCAAGGTATGTGAGTGTAGAATGAGTTGAGTGGAATTAATATTTTATTGTTGAATGTGAAAAAGTTACCCTTTTTAGAAACGAGACTATTAAAGTGGGACGCACGAAAATGCAAAATGAGACTATTAAACTAATATAGCAATTTGGTATGAACTTGTTAACTAGCTTAATAATTTGACTAAGTTAATAAATCTTGATTAATAAGATAAAACTTAGAAGTCTTTGAATCTTGTTCTTTATAATTTTCGAATTGCATAATTTGTAATTGGGTAAATAAATGAATTAAGAGCTTAGATAATTATTTTAAGTCATAAACATTGTAGTAATTTATTCGAACTTTAATTAGGTACTTTAATCTCCAAGAAGGAAGCATCAACTAGCGGTACTAAGTAATTGGATCCATCGAATCATTTGAGGTGGGCACTACTTTATCCTATCAAATGGTTTTTGCCAAATGTTTTTCCCAAAATGATTCTTTATTTTAAAGGCATGTTACACCGTAAAATTGTTTTGGCACCGTATGATTATTATGATGACATGAATTGGTGGATGAATGATATATTGGAGATGTGTTGGATCGGGGAAGTGGCTACCCCCGTGGTATTGTAAGCCTAATGCATTAGCCCGGATGGTAATAAGACTACCGGTTGGGTAAGGGTGACTAAACCTTACCGGGTAGATAGCGAGTGGCCACTCCTATCTTACCCCTTGTGATTATGTGGATCATGTTACATATGAAATGTTGATATGTTGGGAAAATGATTATGTAGTGCCTAATTTGAGTGGGAGCTCCCAAGTGAGGAAAATATTTCTGCATATACATGATGATTTCAATAAAACTTGTATTATGCATGAGTGTGCGGTGTTTTCATGATATATGTATGTATTTGTTTTCGGGACACCGTGACCACTGGGTACCCGGGAGTACTCAGCCCCTATGCGCGTTTTCCCTGTGTGTAGGTACTGATTGATGAAGGTGAAGGTGGCGTTATGAGGAAGGGGATCGAAGGAGGAAACTGGAACGATTCTTGATTGTATTAATTGTTCGGTTTGTACTTCATTTCGAATCCATGTTGCTTTTGATTATTTTTTTTTTCGAATGGCATGTATTGCACCCCATGATTACTTGGATTTACGATCTAAACTTTCTAAATCTTATTTTGTATTAAGCTTTCAAATACTTGGATTCATTCAATGCTAGTTCATGAAACCTCTTATTATTCCTATGTTTCATTCGTGCCCAAGCATGCTAAATGTTCTTGTTCTCCTAGCATGATTTGATTTGTTGGTTATGGTATCGAAGCGACGAGCTATGTCTTCATACATAGTCTCATTTATACTTGCTTTCAAAATTGGAATATGCACTTATGCATTCTTTCAAGCATGACTTAAAATATAGTTCCATCATGTTTCTATAAATTATTTGACTCCATTTTTTTTCCGCTGCGAACTATTTATCTCTTTTCCTTTCAAGCATTCGTTAACTTATTGCCTCATCATGCTTGTAACCATTTAATTGATTCTAATCTCTGCTGCGAATTAATTATTTGAACCTCATTCTCTTATTTCATTTTCGATAAATCTTTACTTGCTTCCACATGTTTTAATAATACTTCTTAAAACCACAACTTCCCTTAGCGTGCATTGTGTCGCACGTGGGACTGTCGCATAGGCCCGGTTTGGGGGCGCGACAACTTTGAAATTGGACTAGTTAATTAGGCAAAACTCACATTTTGGGACTTAAAATGTGAATGAGGCTGTGTTGAGTCAAAATTGTGGCTGTGTTTAGAATTACCCTTTTTTTTGGTAGGGATTGTATTTGATCTCAAATTATTATTTTATTCAAATAAATCTATGATATTAGATCATTAATTAATATTTTATGTGTGTATCCAAGCGAAAATGTGACATTAACAAAAAAATAATTTACAATATTTATGTGTTTACTCATGTTTATATATATATAAACATGAAAACAAAACTACTTTCTTACTATATTATGCTTAATAATATACTCACATATAGATATATATTAATTAATATATAAGCAGACTTTTATTAGTTGGTATTTTAAATTAGTAATATACGATAAAATTATTAATAGGATTTTTTTTAAGTGGGACGAATTATTTTTTATAATTGTTTATGTAAGCATAAATAAAAAGTTTAATTATAGAAATCACATATATATACATATAAATAATACACTACGTAATAACTTAAAATTAGAAATGCTAACTATTTATATTTGTATACTTACCATATTTAACTTTACTTACCTAATATATTGTAATTTTATTTTAGGAAAGTATTTTTGGGGGGAAAACTTTTGGGGTGGGGGTTTTGCTTTTAGGTATATATAGATATTACCTGCATGCATAGGCTTGGAGAGTGGACGTAGAGCTTACGCTCGAACCAATATAAATCTTTATGCATTTTATTTTATGTTTTTTATCAGTGTTTACAATCACTTTTATTTCACAACACATGTAATGGGTACAACTAAGTCCTCTCTAGATTAACAAATTAGAGGAACACCATCAACATAAAGATTAAAAAACTAATCTTGGCAAATAAGAAGATACAAGAAAACAAGGGGAGCAATCAAACCCAAAAAAGTTTGTACTCACTTCTCCCGCGAGCAGACCGGTTTAGAATGATCCTAAACCGATCTCGACCGTCCAAAGCAAAGCTAAGTGAGTCAAAAACCTGCTGTCATGGTCTCGCGACGATCCAACAGGGCAAACACTGGTAATCGACGTTTCTCTGTGGCTGCTACCGTAGAATCCGAATATTGAGCCCTAGTCTCTCTTTCTCTGTTTTTGTTTCTTTTGTTCACGATTGTCTTACACACACACAGCTGACTTCACCTATTATTATTTAAGATTTGAAAAGCCTAATGTGCTAACATCCCCTCGAATTCGTGATAACCAAATTGGTATCATTTTCTTAGTTATGATTTGTTTGGCGTTATTCTTGTTCATTATTTTGATGCTTTCATTGTAAACAACGCTTCTAAAATTGAGTGCTATTATTTCAACGACTTCAACTATAATAAATTATATCCTTTTTTTCTCTTTCTTAATCTCTACAGCCGCATTCCAATTCATCACTTTCTCTATTGTAACAAATTAGGGCATGCCATTACACCCACTGACGGATCTACATGGGGAATTGGGGCCTCCAACCCAGGGGCGGCCGACCCCACGGTGAAATTTCTTTTGAGTTTTCATATGTACTAGAAATACACCCGTGCGTTGCACGAACATATTTTATATGTAAAGTTTTAACAATATGATAATGATTTATTAGATTGGTGGATGTTGGAAATTTTGAAATACACCGTTTGGTTGAAAGAAATGAAAATGTATGAATGAGAATAATACTCAAATATTATGAAATTACAAACCCTCCAAAATAATGAATTTCATTCTCATTTATCATTCGCAAATCTCAATAACAAATTATTTATTTCTTATTTTTTTATTATCTTATGTTATTTTATAATTAATTCTTTATTTATTCTATTATTATTTTAAATATCCACTATTTTTAATAATGATCATATTAACCAAAACCATTATAATATTATTATTTTTATTTTAAAATATTACTCCCTCCGTACCGGTCAAATTGTCTTCATTTGACCGGGCACGGTAACCAATTTTTGGGTAATAAGGGATGTTAATGGTGCAATTAATAAAAGTAATTAATAATTTAACTAAAAAATAAAAAGAAACAGAAAATTAAAAAAAGGTAAATTTACATTTGAAATTACAATCAATTTTTCAGCTTTTTGGCTGAAAATCAAAAACATAAATTTTTCTGTATTCATCAAATTTTCCTGTATTCACCAAGCCGAATCGACTGCGTCGGGGCAAGCTCTGTGTTAGCAATGTCCTGTATTCACCAAAAACACAAATTTTCACCGTTAATTAGCATGATCTGTTATGATTTGCTGCAATGTTATGAAATATATTAAGACATTCAAAAACCCATCTATTGATAGATAGCATAACTTCCAAAGATTCACCATTTGACTTCATCGAATTTCATCAAGGGAGACTATGAAACTGAAATTAGTAAAGTATAAAAGCTTGAAACCCTAACCTGAGCACACTTGTGGGTGAGGACAGCTCCGATTCGATGAGTTTGGTGTCGAGGAGCATGAGAATGCCATCACAATCGGAGGGCAGCTCCGATTTGATCTTAGATCTGTAACTTTTGATGGCGGAGACGTGGCTCTCGTTGCCGCGACTCTCCTCCTTCTGCTCGATGGGGCGGACCGTCGACTTCAACCGCCGGTGAGGATGGTACCCAGTTCGGAGGATTCATCATTGTGGGTGAAGTTGTCGGAGGGCGGCGGCGGTGAGACAAAGAAGAGGAAGAGAGGGAGAAGAGGTTTAGGGAGAGAGGGAGAAGTGTGCGGCGGTGGGGAGGGAAAAAATGATTTTAGGGTTGGGGGGAGAGAGGAGGTAATTTTAGGATTATTTATTTATTTAATTAGTTAAATAAAAGGAATATTTAATTAGTTAATTAAGTTAATTAGGGTGTTAATTCTTTCCTTTTTCGGAAAGAGGACTAATATTTCGGGACAGACCAAAAAGGAAATGAAGACAATTTATGCGGGACGGAGGGAGTATATTATTATAATATTAAATATATTTATAATTATATATTGTTGTTATAAAATATTAAATAAAAACTTATTTTATGATTGAAAAATATTAATATATTACAATAAATAAATTTTATACAAATACAAAAATTGTAATTTGTAAAGGAAAAATACATTTAGGCTTTTATTAGACTTTTTTAATGTGCACGGTCTCTTAGAATTTTGGAGGGAATTGACCGGAACTCCTTTAGTATATTACTAGAATTACACCCGTGCGTTGCACGAGAATATTTGTTATATTTATATTTAAATTTTAATATAAGACAATATATTTATGTTAAAACTTATATTTCATCCAAATAAACCTAAGTATTATATGTATTAAAAAATATTTTAAAAAATTATATAAAAAATACTAAATAAGGATATATACTTATAAAATATAAGTAGTATTTATCATATGAATAAGGAAAATATTTTTCAGTTAAAAAATAATACTATATTCTAAACTGCATTAATGACATATGTGGATATATTAAATTTGTAACATATTAATTGAATAACTTTGACATCTTTTCCTCATATTAATTATTATATTTTTTAATATTTTAGCTTAACTATATTTAATTTATTTATGTTATCTCATTTGTAAAAAATCACCAAGCATTCATATTGTCCAAACTCCAAAGTATATATTTTTAATGATAGTGTATAGATCCTAAACTTGGTAATATTTAGAATTTGAATTTGCATAAGGAAATTATAGTTATTATTTAAATTTGGCACATGAGTAGAAGAACACAATAAATAAAAATTTTGTTAATTAGAAATATAATCATCTTACAAAAAATTAATAAATAATTCCAAGATATGTATTGATTTATTTAATATATTTTATTTGAGATTGCACGTTTTTCGAAAATTTCGGAGGGAAATTTATGGGACTTCCTTTAGTATATTATATATAGATATAGATATTTAAAAATAAATATGTACACAATGCCTTAAAATTTTGTGCCCAGACCCCACGAAAACAAAAATGAAAAGGAACTTAATTGGGCTGCAAGAATGAATAGGAAATTTAGTTGGGCTGGGCCAAATTTAAAATACAAATTAAGAAAATTAAATTAAAATTTAATCAAACATATATTGCTAAAAAAATTCAAACGTGAATAAAAATATGTTGCTGCCGTTTTTTGCTCTTTTTTTAAGGAAAAAAAATTCAATTCCTCCCTTGAAAATTGAAACTTTATCATTACATTTTACATCATTATTTACAAACTATTATTATTATTATTACAAAAATCTCAAATTTCTATTGTTAATTTATTTTGTTGATTTCAATTGTTGTTTATTTTGCACATTTGTTGTAAATTGTAATTATTGATTATATGAATGCTAACTATTAATTATTATTGATTGTTTGTAATTTTGACTTAGATTGTGAATTAAATTGTGAATGTTGATTATTATAAATTTTAATTATATGTTTATTTATTTTATGAGCTTATATATACAATATCAATTGTGAGTATAAAATTCACTATATTGAAATATTTGGTCATTATTTAGGAACATGAATATTGAAAATATTCTTTTCCAAAATAGACAAGGGTTATAAATCGATTGTTATGACTTCGAATACAAATAATTTGAGTTCTAATGATAATGAGAATACCACTAATAGTAAAAATAAAGTTCTGAGATTGAATGATCATATAATGATGTTATTGCTCAGTGATCCGACATAGCAAAACTCAATTGATAGTTATCAAGTTAATATTGAAGATGAATTGAAGACACAATATTTGGTTAAATACCCTTGTCAATTATATGAACATGCTTATCTTACGGTTAAATTTAGTAAGATTTGCATATCGGTTTAAGAAATTTGATTGGCTAGAACATAGTTTATCTGAACATTGTTTATGGTGTTATTTATTGCTCAAAATAAAGTAATTAAGTAAATATTTATTTATCGTACGTTATAATTAATATAAAATATATTTGTTTTTGAGTATTTATATTTAGTTGTTTTTTTAAAAAAAATTGGTATCGTTGCATAGTGAAATCATCCCCCACGAACCTGGAATCCTGTATTCGCCACTGCTCCAACCCCTCCTAACTCTAAAATTATTTGGTTTTAATAGTATTGTAGTGATTCTGTATTTTTATGGATAATGCCCCATATGATGAACTTTAATTTGGATACATGATCGATGCTAAATCTGCATACAAATTATAGCAAAGGGCAAATAAATTTATAAGACAACCCAAGGGTTGGTCGATCCCACAGAGATAGTGCAACGATGGAGAATCATATACTGAATATAGTTTTTAAAACTCTTGTTTGGGCAAATCAATTCTTGGGGTTTTGGGGTTTTTCAAAACAAGTAAATTAAAGAGATAAAATTCGAATATTAAAAAAAACACAGATTCTAGGGAAATCTACCAATCTGATCAACATGCAAGAAACAAATATTCAAACCCAATAAAACACAATTTTGGTGGAAAACCTTTTATTGTGGAATTAATTCCTTGGTCAGACAATTAAAACCTAAATTACTAATTAGTGATTTATCTCCTCTCGGTCTCAAAATACACCAACTAATCAATTTCATAAAAATCTAGATTTTTCTACAATTGAAATCTTCTTGGTCGGATAGATAATCAAAAGTATTAAATCCTAACTTCCTATTACTAACCTTCACCTCTCGGTCCTTCGATTAATAACTGAAACCTACTTCAATCTTCATCTCTCGATCCTTCGATGAGAATAGATTTAAAATAAAACATAGGATTTAAACCAATTAAAGGGTTTGAATTATTGAATCTAAACAAGCATCACAGATGGAGAAACCCTAGAACCTGTTTAGGGTTCTAGCCTAACATATTGAAGAAAAACATTGCAGGGAAAATTAAAGAATGCATTAAAAAGTAAAGGTTTTGTTAGATATATTTGAGATACATTCATATCTTTTATGTATATCTTTTGTATCTAGTTAGGTTTAGATTGCATAGCTGTCTATATATACATGTAAATTGTACTCTTTATTGGTGTGTGAAATAAAAAGATTTCCAATCTTTACATGGTATCAGCCAAACTGCCTAAACCCTAATCCTTCTCTCTCTCGACCGCCGTTATTTTGCGCGACCTCTCTCCGCGCCGGCATCGACTTATGGCTGCTCCGAAAATTGATCTTCCCACCCTCCCTCTGTCGACCATGATCCACATGGTGAATATCAAACTCACCTCCTCAAATTATCTCCCGTGGCATGCGCAGATCGAGCCTCTTCTTATTACTCAGAATTTTCTTTCGTACGTGGATGGCTCTCGTCCGCCGCCTGATCGTGAAATAACCGATGCCTCCGGTCGCCGCTCTCCGAATCCGGCATACGCAAAGTGGTATTTTCAAGATTAGTTAATTAAACTCTTTTTGGTGTCTACTCTCACGGAGGAATCGATGGCTACGATTATTGGTTGCACATCCTCTCACAACGTCTGGTCGGCGCTCTCTCGTGCCTATAGTCACGCCTCGAAGGCTCGTGAGTTGAGCCTCAAGGATGATATTCTATCTATTAAACGTGGTGATTCGTCCGTCACAGACTATGGACAACGATACAAGTCCTTATGCAATCAGTTAGCCGCCATCGGCCGTACCCTCGACCCGTCCGATAAATCACATTGGTTCTTACGTGGTTTAGGTTCTGCATTCGCATCTTTCACCACGGCCCAGCTCACCATCGAACCGCTTCCAGACTTCGACACTATTCTCGCCCGTGCTATAAGTCATGAGCTTTTCATGAAATCCGCAGATGTGGCCCCAGCATCCTCGGCCGTTGCCTTCCATGCGACGCCAACATATCGGGACAACAATTCTCAGAATTCCCGCGGAGGCAAATCATCTCAGAACAAAAACAAGAAGAAAAATAACAACAATCGTCGTCGCCCATGGTGTTATTTCTGCCGTGATCTAAATCACGATGCCTTTGATTGTCCGCGACGCTTTGACAGATCCTTTGATCGTGCATCTCGGCCGCCCCCCTCGGAAAATCTCGCCGATACATTCTCTGAAAGTTGCTCGCTCTCCACTACACCTGTGTCCGATTGGTATCTTGACACTGGTGCCTCGGCTCACATCACTGCTGACTCTACTGCTCTTGATGATGTCTCTGTTTATTCTGGATCTGACAAAGTGACTGTTGGTAATGGTTGTCACTTACCTATAACTCACACGGGTTACTCTTCTCTTTCTCGGTTTATTCGTTTGTGTAATGTTTTAGTTGTTCCTGGCATCACCAAAAACTTACTCTCGGTGAGTAAGCTTTGCCATGATAACCCCGTGAAAGTTTTGTTTAATGATTCTGGTTTTCAGGTTCAACATCGGGACACCGGGAAAATAATCGCCACCGGCAAGCTTGAGCATGGCTTGTATGTGTTGGATTCCCCACCCTCGGCTGTTGTTGCTGCGCCCACTTCTCCTCCTCCACGTGCCTCATTCGAATTGTGGCACTCTCGTCTAGGTCATCCCGCACCAGCCACTATTTCTCTATTGCAGAAGCTTAATTTAGTTTCCTTTACATCTTTACTTCCAAAACCTACTTTATGCACTGCCTGTCAGTTAGCCAAAAACTCTCATTTGTCTTTCTCCACATCTAATAAACGAGCTTCAAATTTTCTTAATTTAGTTCACTGTGATTTATGGGGTCCTGCGCACACCCGTTGTCTCTTCATCTGGTTTTCGATATTATGCTATTTTTATTGATGACTATTCTCGATTTACTTGGTTCTATCCCTTACGTCTGAAATCTGATTTCTTTGAGGTTTTCTCTCATTTTAAATCTCTTGTTGAAAATCAATTTTCATGCACAATCAAAAAATTCCGAAGCGATGGTGGAACTGAATTCACAAATTCCAAAGTTCAAACCATTCTCAAAACCTCAGGCATCCACCACCTCATATCATGTCCCTATACTCCCGCTCAAAATGGACGTGCAGAGCGCAAGCACCGTCATGTCACTGAAATGGGGTTAACACTTCTCTTCCATTCCTCTGATCCGCTGTCTCTTTGGGTAGATGCTTTTAGTACAGCCGTTTACATCATAAATCGCCTGCCTACTCCACTCCTCCAAAATAAATCACCATTTGAACTGGTAAATAGCCGACCTCCCTCCTTTCACACTCTTCATCCTTTTCGTTGTCGTGTCTTTCCTTGTCTCTGTGATTATGCCAAAAATAAGTTTGAACCAAGAAGCCTTCCATGTATCTTCTTAGGTTACAGTCCGGTATATAAGGGTTTTAGATGTCTAGACCCCTCCACCTCTCGCATATATACCACCCGCCATGCCTGATTCGATGAATCATTCTTCCCGTATGCCTCTAAATATATAGCCTCTTCGGCATCCTCCTTACATTTCTCTGACTTCCTCGAAACTTCACAAAAGTTTCCAGCAGTCCCCTCTACCTCTCGGCCCCACCTGCGACCTCACCAAGCTCGTACGCCAGCTCCTCACCGGCTACATCTTCTTGCCGCATCTGTCCTCTCAACGAGCATCCCATCGCCGTCGCGAGAGATCCCATCCCTACATCTCCTACTCCGGCCGAAACTCCACCAGAACCACAAAACCCTAACCCCATCGATCCACAGCCACCAGTCCGCACTCACGCCATGCAAACGCGCGCCAAGTCTGGTATTTTCAAAACTCGGTACCCTGTTGGTCTTAACTATGTTTCATTTTACTCTGCTTCTACAGTGTTATCGGAACCTCGGGGCATTAAATCTACTCTTAAAGTTCCGGAATGGACTCGCGCCATGCATGAGGAGCTTGCGGCGCTCCATGCAAACAAAACGTGGGTGTTGGTGCCCCGTCCTTCTGATGCTAATGTTGTTGGCTCCAAATGGGTGTATCGTACGAAGTTTCTGGCCGATGGTACTGTTGACAGATACAAAGCCCGTCTCGTGGCTCAAGGGTTTAGTCAGCTTCCTGGATTTGATTTTACTCACACCTTCAGCCCAGTTGTCAAGGCATCAACTGTGCGTATTATTTTATCCATTGTCGTGATGCATTCTTGGCCTCTTCATCAATTGGACGTCAAGAATGCTTTCTTGAATGGATTTCTGGACTCTATTGTCTATATGGAAGTACCATCTGGATTTGCTGACTCTCGTCATCCAGATTATGTATGTTGCTTGAAGAAAGCCATCTACGGTCTTCGTCAGGCTCCACTCGCCTGGTATCAAAGGTTTCGCGGATTTATTTTGTCGCTTGGGTTCGTATGCAGTGCTTCAGACACCTCCTTATTCATATTTTCAAAGGACTCTCTTCTTATTTATCTCCTAGTCTACGTCGACGATATCATTGTCACAGGAAATAGCTCTACCGCCGTCTCTATTCTTCTTCAACGACTCAACAAGGAATTCGCAACTAAAGATCTGGGTCGTCTTGGCTATTTCCTAGGTCTGGAAGTCTCCTATCCTTCAAATGGCCTATTCTTATGTCAGACCAAGTACGCTCATGACATATTAAAACGAGCTGAACTCCTCAACGCCAAGCTAGTGTCCACGCCGCTACCTCCAGGTATCTCGTTCACGAAAGAGGGTGAACCATTCAGCGATCCAACTTTATATCGCCCTTAGTCGGCGCTTTGCAATACCTAACCATTACGCGCCCGGACATAGCTTACTCCGTGAACACAGTCTGTCAGTTTCAGCAAAGTCCGACGATCGAGCATTTTCAAGCAGTCAAGCGAATACTTCGCTACGTCAAGGGAACTATCTCCCACGTCTGGTATTTTCTCGCGGCCATCTCAGTCTGCTAGGCTATTCCAATGCTGATTGGGCTAGATGCCCTGACACTCGTCGATCTACATATGGTTATGCATTCTTCTTAGGTCCAAATCTTATCTCTTGGAGCGCAAAGAAACAACCAACTGTCTCCCGATCAAGCTGTGAATTAGAATATCGAGCAATAGCAAATACGGCCACTGAACTCGTCTGGATTTCCTCCTTGTTACGCGAGCTTCATATGTGTCCCAAAGCTATTCCGCTGCTACTTTCGGACAATGCGAGTTCGCTATTTCTCACACAAAATCCGGTATCTAACAAGCGTTCGAAACAAGTCGACATTGACTACCATTTTGTTCGTGAGCTAGTTAACTCAAAACGTCTGTCTACAGATTTTGTACCTTCCGAGTCGCAAGTGGCCGATATATTCACCAAGAGCCTCGGTCGTCTACTTTTTGAACGCTTCAAGTTCAAGCTTCGAGTGTGCCCTACTCCCACGTCTTCGCTTGCGGGGGGGTGTTAGATATATTTGAGATACATTCATATCTTTTATGTATATCTTTTGTATCTAGTTAGGTTTAGATTGCATAGTTGTCTATATATACATGTAAATTGTACTCTTTATTAGTGTGTGAAATAAAAAGATTTCCAATCTTTACAGGTTTAACAAATAAAAATAAAGAGGAATTCTAACAAAACTTAAAGAAAACAGAAAATAAAGGTGTAAAAACTGTAAAAGGGATAAAAGGCTAATAATTCTGAGCTATTGAAGAGTTTATATAGAAGTAGGGTTGAGGCCTTGGATGGATATCTTCAAAAGGTATGATTTATTGCTTCCAAATTGATGTATATCTTGTTCCCCAAGCAATTCTCGCCCAAAATATATGAAAATCTCTCAAAATCTCGCCAATCAGTCTGTCTTGGTCGAGATAGACCCTGCCACGGCCGAGATGGATGCTTCTGTCTCGGTCGAGATGGCTTTCATTTCGGTCGAAACAGAAACGTGTTCGCCACTTCCGACCCTTCTGCGCAGTCTCACGGTTTTGGCCATAACTTTCGCGTCCGAACTCCGATTGATCCGATTCCAGTTGCATTGGAAAGCTAATTCAAAGATATTTCAAATGACATGCTTCATTAGCTCAGATTCCATTGGTGGAAGAATTTGTAACTGTTTCTTTGAACATCTGCTGCTTTCGGTACGGGTTCTCCATTGGATTTGGCCTAAAATCTACGAAATCTTACCATGACAAGTATAACACCCTCTAATATATACTCATGCTCAGTTTATTCAAGAAAACAAGCTAAAATGCATAAAAGAAAAGAAAAATAATATGATAAGAGAGTAGAAAAACGAGCATATCAATACACCACTAATTACACCGTATGTACCAGTTGAAATAATATATGCAATAGAGAGAAAATACATACATAAAAATGTTCATTTTATTATTGATAGATAAATAGATAAGGATGAAATACTAAAAGTATAAAGTATGATAAATACATAAAAATGTTAATTTTATATTTTTGGATCGGAACCACAAAAGCATGTGCGATTTAATGGATTGATTCGTATATGAATTGATCAATTTAGAAATTCTCGATGGTTGTATTTTTTAAACGAAAAACGCCAATTTCAGTGTATTATATAAGAGATGGTGTTGCACTTGCAGGAAAACAAGGCTGCAACAGCACCAGTACTCCATGTTAAAGATATCAAAGGACCTATTTCAATTTAATACTCCCTCCGTCCCGGCTGAATTGTCCCGGGTTGATCGGGCACAATAACCAAGGAGTGTGAGTGTAAAGTAAATTGAGTGGAATTAATATTTTATTGTTGTGTGTGAAAAAGTTGCCTTTTTAAGTAATGAGACAATTGAGGTGGGACGGACGAAAAAAAAAAGTAGGACAATTGAGGTGGGACGGAGGGAGTATTATAAATTAATTAAAGAAAAACTGCAAGCAATGTAAAAGGCACATTTAATTGAATATATAACCAGCCAACTCTCCGTTTCTGAAGCCCACACTCAACTGTCAGCAAACCTTTTTTACATAGAAAATATTCAAGACAAGCTCTCTCTCTCTCTCCTGCAGCAGATAAACAACCAGGTCTGGAACTTACAATGGCGCACCAAGATATGAGGCGAGGCGCAGTATGTCACTGAACACCCCACCTGCATTGACTTCCAGCCCGGCACCCGGACCGCGGATTATCAGAGGCTGCGTTGAGAATGCGATGATATTATCTGATCTCAACACCTTCACATTCAAGTTTCAAACCACATCACATCACCATTTCTAATTCTATCTTATATCTTTCAGCTTTCAACGAACAAAACATGCTTACTTCACCATCAGCTTCAGCCTCCTTTCTTTTCTTTGCCAAGTCTTGATCGTATTGAGGAAGCTGTTCCAGAAACTTCTCCACCGAGGAACTTTCCTGAAATAAAGAATCAGAAACACAACATTAGATGGGTCGAGTCTGAGTGTGATGCAGTGCAGTTTGTGTTTTTGCCTTTAATGGTTCTGGAACTAGACTCTGAACAGGAATATCTGACAATTTCCAGCTTCAGTCCTGACTCTCCTGAAAGATTTATAAAATGTAGATTTAAGTGAAAATGAGTATAATAGGTGGATTTGAAATTCAAATCCATTATATCTCAACAAACACCTCAAGATGGTTGCTAACTGCTAAACACAGTATTTTTCAAGTTCAGCCGCATTCAATACAGAGTTTTTTTAGGACATACCTTCCTAGCCACGTCTGTTCCGGATAAATCATCTCTTGGATCTGGTTCGGTCGCCTCCTTCACCACATCACTAAAAGCTCGCTCGCCCACAAAATTGTTAAATATATAACTTAGCGTCCCACTGCATGAGTCCGTCATGAAGTTCATACACACACAGCTGTTTTTTAATTTTAAAACTAAAATTAAAGTTTTTAATATATAAAATGAATTTATAGAAAAATTATAAATTATAATACATAAAATTAAAATATTGTTTCTCAAAATAAAAAATTAAAATATTGGAATATAAATGATAGAAATATTAGAATATAAATCAAATTAAATTATTAGATATTGAAATATAAAATATTAAAATTATAGATGTAATATTAATCTAGAATGTTGATTATTATATTTAAAAATAATAATAATAACATTTTTACCGCTTAGATCCTAGGCTGCCCAAGAGCTAGGCCTTCTTCGGGCATCCGACTAACGGCAACGCCTAACAAATTTTACAGCACCGCTCGTCAACGAGGACTCCTCTATGTTGGATGGATTGGAAAATGCCAGCTCCAACATTGTTGAAACGTGTAGTATTGTTTAGGATATCTTCATTTCTTGTTTTTTATTAGTTCCATGAGAGGGCAAGAAAGACTATTTTATGTTGGGATTATTTTATCACATATTTAATTTGATGAATTAATGAGAAAGTTGTCATTTCTTCTAAACTTCTCAATATTTCGATGTCCTGAAAATTAATATTCTTTTATCAACTCTATTTTCCTTTTGCCTTTTCCTGGCCAGACTAAAAGAGATTATAATTTCGGAAAACATGCATCTTTATCACAATTTACTTGACATCAACACATATAGATCAGGTTCTCTTACACTGTTGATTGGTGACAGCAATTCAACAATGCTGGGAGTTATGCAATTAGTTGGGAAAATATAACTAATTGAAATGTAGCCGTTAGTTACTCATCCTCAACGGTTATCAGATGCAGCAACTATGGTGATATATACCATTGGTTTGCTTATACATATTGTCTCTCCTCAATCAAGCAAGATAGTTGTAAATCATCATACTCAATAAAATTCACAGTTTACTTTCCCGTGGATGTAGGTATATTCATACCGAACCACGTAATTTTGTGCCTCTCGTTTCTTGTTTGCTTATTCTTCATTTAGTGTTCTCTGTCTACACGTAGAGTCGGTTTGATTTGCGGTTGATCTGCACTACATACACTGTATAATTTTTTGTATTTCCGTGCTTTAATTTTCACTCGTCCTTTTATTAGCTGATCATTGGAAATGTCGGCTAACTAACCATTGTATTAGTTGATAGGTGATCTGTCAACTTAACTTATATAAACTAGATCAGTTTGAACTCTCTTCTAACTTACCATAAGATAAGTTGACAGTTGTTGTGTCAACTTCACTTATACTCAGTTCTAACTATTTTTTCACAGCTAGTTAGTTGTCTCAATTAAGGGGCAACTGTGTAAACCCTATTTTCATAATTGTCAACTACGACTGACTAGTTATGAGGGCTTTTAGGAGTGTATACGAACCGAGTCGAGTCGAGTATTGTCGTGTTCGATTTGTTTAGTATTGAGTCTAGATTGGAGTTTTTTTATCGAATACTTTGAAGTTCATCGAGCCTAAGTCGAGCCAAAATGAATTTTCTGGATTTAAAATATATTCAAAATGTTCATTATTATTTTGAAAGAAAAATTATTTATTCCAAAATGAATATCATATTCATATTCATGCTAAAATTCAAAATTTTCTCAATAGTATAAACATTTATCATTATTGTTACTCTTAAATCATGAAAATATTACTTTTATAAAATTAATTATTTTATATTTCTTGCTAATTATAGCTAACGAGCTCACAAGTCGAATACTGATCAGCTCAAGTTTGGTTCATTTAATATACCCTGCCCTACCGTGTCTGTTCGTGTTCAGCAGAGGTCTCAAACGACCTTGTAATACCCTGAAATTCAATTATATAATATTACATTGAGTTAGAAATATGTAGGATTTGGAATTTCTTAAAAAGGTTATGTGGTTTGTGAGTTATGACCTCTGCAATTTTGTGTGGCAGACTATGTTTGAATGCTTGGAAAAAACAGATAACCGTTGTAGAAATAATTCTAATAATTATAGAAAAATCATAGACATTGTGTTGATTATGTATGATGAGTTTCATCCCTGTATATTAACCGAGGAATAAATGGAAATTAAGGGAAGACATGCTTTGGTTTTGGTAGAATCTGCTAATTAGTAAGAATTTCAGAACAGCACCCCTGTTTTCATTTGTGTGTTAGGTCTGCTAAATGATCTCCAATTAATCTGAAATTTAAATATGTTTTACATCAAAATGTTATAAAGAGTTTGGCTTTGGTTTCATGTTAAAATATTAAGTGGTCTGAAAGTTATGCACCCTGTAAAATTATGTGCCGTTATGTGTCGCATTTTAAAAATGGTTTTTGAATGTATTTAGAAATCTTAGAAAAGCTTAATAATTTTAATATGCATTCTAGACATGTTAACTAGTAATCTGCACGAAAATCATGTCATTTCACCAAGTAGTTTAATTATTAAAAATCCGTGAAGTTAATTATTGAAATCTGTGAACTGCTGGGAGTAATTGGAATTTGCTTAATGTTAGACTTCACCATTTTAAAATGAACATTCGTTTTAACGAACCGTCACTTCGAGCACGTGCACGTTAAAATATAGTTTTTATAAAATTAAAATAAGTCTCACTAGATGTCTAGATTATTTTTGATGATTACTGATGTAACGCCCCGTATTTTTCCAACCTTTTATTTAATAAATTACGAAGCAAATGTCGCTACAACCATTATATTATTAATATCATCAAGCGACTTCTCTATGATATCCGAATTATAGCCGTGAGGACGAATAGTAAAATTCGATAAATAAATAACGGATGACGATCGGAATAATTTATTCGACTCGGAAATATTTAATATTATCGTAGCAACGCGATTGGGCCGAGTTAATTATTTAAGCCCAGCCTTTTTATTTATTTGGAGAATTGGGCTAAGAAGACTCTATTTATTTTAAATATGTTGGGCCAATTTAAATAGGAGCCCACATGAGAATAAATAAAATAGCCCAACTAATTAATTTAGCAAGCCCATGTATATTTCCTTATTTAAATTCATAATTATCGAAATAAATATCGAGATGAGAATTTTAGTCCGGAAAATATTTATATTATATTGATATCACCTCCGAGGCAAATTCCGGAATTTAATTCCATTAAATGGGATACCCCATATTTTTGACACACACATATATATATATATATACACGAGATGATGATCGATTTTAATCGCGAGCCGATGGACATATGATCGAGTTGTTGGAATAATTAATTCCCTACTTATTAATTTTATTAGCCATATTATTCCTATTTTAGAGATGAGAACTTAATTAAATATGGGAAGACCCATATTATTATTTTATGCCCAAATATTCATACGACGTCCGATTGAGATGATTCGAAATGCCAAAGCAAGAATTCAAAGAGAGAAAAATTGTCGTATCATTTATTTAAATTATCGGATGCAAGACCATAGTAATAAAATTTAATTAGAGATCATGGGATATATTTATTCCATCATATATGTAGTGATATGATTGCTCTAGCCCCTATTTTGGCAATTCACCCACAATGGCAATGAGTTACAAAATAGAATTTAAATCATTAGAGGGCAAACATGTAAGTATGGTTGTGATCACTACACTCCAATTATGAAAGATGGAATATTATTATTAATAATAATTATTCCCCACCATGATCACTACACTTCAATTATGAAAGATGGAATATTATTATTAATAATAATTATTCCCCAC
>JAPKLW010001495.1:115025-156236 GCA_026898455.1 Plectranthus barbatus | reverse complement strand
TACTTTCTCTTCCAATATTATATTCTCTCTTCTACACTCCTAAATTCAACATGGTATCAACGAGCCAGGTTGCGATCCAGTGAATTAAAGGTTGAGATGGAATCATTCGCTATCATGGATGATGCTGTGGATGAAGGAGACGATGAACCAACTGATTTGGGTGGAGGCCTCGCCGGTTCCGTCGGGCAGCGATTACCTCCGGCGCCTGCGTCGGCATCTGCGACGAGGTTGGGTCTGTTGCGATTGAATTTTAACGACGTTCAATCGCGTTTATGCTCCTCCTGTTGTTGCTTCCTGCTGCGGTGTTGCAGCTATAACCTTTGTCGGTGTTGTTGATGGTAATACACCTGATGTTTACTACACAATTAATTGATGTAGTTTGAATTTTGTGCTTTATGCATGGATATTGGACATTGAGCATAGCTACTTGATGCTTCTGCTGCTCGTGTTCTTGGATTGATCTTGAGCATAACTACTTGATGCTTCTGCTACTCAGATCTTAATGCCTTATGCATTTTTACCGGATTAGCGGACGATTTTCAGCTTTGGTTTGGCAATTGTGACATTGATGCTTTATGCATTTTTACATGGATATGGTGATGATATCTCACCTTTAATTTGGCTTTCGCCATTGGATGATTTGGCATTTGCTATTGGATTAGGGAATTGAATTTCCCTTTATCCCTTTATTACTTGTGTCCAAGTTGGACATTTCTGCTATGCACCCATGTCCAACTTGAGGGGGGGTGTTGGAAGTATCGAGAAGGATCCGAAAGGTGCCGGAAAAGAGAGTTAGTTAGAATAATTTTACTTTGTATTTTGCCTATAAATAGGTGTTTTATTTTGTATTTGGTATCACAACATTATGAAATAAAAATTAGTTTTCCCCTTACTTTCTCTTCCAATATTATATTCTCTCTTCTACACTCCTAAATTCCAATATTATATTCTCTCTTCTACACTCCTAAATTCAACAGAGAGAGAGGAAGGAAGATGGGCAGAAGGGTTGCAATTGAACTTAATCGTGGAAGAGAAATTGCGAATTTATGGTCGCGTAAATCAGGTATTCTCACTTCTCCATTCTCTCTCTTCTCGTCGAATTTCTGCGGCTACAGACATAAGGTGCCCACAATAGATTTCGGTCGTCTTAAAGAGTTAGATGATGCCATTAAGTTGTTTCACGAAATGGTCAGAATGCGGCCACGACCTTCTGCGAACGCGTACAACAAGCTGTTGAGTATTACTGCGAAGCTGAAGCACTACTCCTTTGCACTTCACATGTTCGACGAAATGCGTCGAATGGGTGTTTCACTTAATGATTATACGATGAATATTGCTATTAATTGCTATTGTCTTCAAAAACGTGTCAACTTTGGTTTTGCTATCGTGGGAATCTTCTTGAAGAGTGGTTACGAACCAGATGCCACGACATTGGCCACTTTGATCAGAGGTCTCTTTTTAGATGGTAAGATTGTTGATGCCGTGACATTGTTCAAAAAGATTGTGAATTCTGGTCTGTGTGAGCCTGACGATTTCATCATCCTAATTGTGATTAATGGACTTTGCAAAGCTGGGCAGATCATTAAAGCTTGTTGGAAGTATCCTTAGTCGCATTCTCAAGCTTGTTCTCAAAGTGGAACTGCTGTAGTTTAGAGGATTCGAGCTGTTTAAGCACCGGGACATAAGAAGAGTTGAGAAACTTGTAATCTTCCACAACCTTCACCTCAATATGGGCACCACTGTAATCCCTGATCTTGAACATCACCTGCATAGCCCCCAGATTCATCTTATCAGTCACCACATGGAACACACACTTCCACTTCCACGGAGTTGTAGACACGGTATCTTTACATGGTATCAACGATCCAGGTTCCGATCAGGTGAATTGAAGGTTGAGATGGAATCTGTCGCAGCCATGGATGATGTTGCGGATGAAAGTGATGATGAACCACCTGATTTGAACACTGTCGCTTGCCTGAGACTGAATAATTTGGGGCTGAGTTGCTGTCCGGTTCTACCGGCGATGGAGATTTTCTTGTGCGATTTTGGTTACTTGAGAATTCCCATATTTAAGGTTACCGAACATTCATTAATTAATCGGAGCTTCCGACAAGCTCTATCTACAATTAATTAATATCTTATTTTCCTTGCAGGACTTTGGCACGATGAACATTATTAAGCTCCTCAGGGAATGTTCCCATCCTATTACTCGGATATGGTTACCTAATCCCAGTCTCAGGCTGTACTACACGAACTGCTGCTACCCAAAATGCGGATATATGAGCGCGTTACTCAGGCTCTCCACCATAGCAAATCAAAGCAACAGTCAACTCGTGCATACCCCTAAACCTTCGTTAGGGTTTGGACTCAATCAAGAACGAGATCTTGTATTCGCTGATGTCAGACAGACAAATACATCTCAATATGGTCCTATCAATACGCCACCCTTGCGTACCAGCATATCAAGTAACCAAGACAAATTACTTCTTTCGACTATGCCGCAGCCATCCGGACAGACGTGTCCTCAACGCAGTCTCAGCTGTGATAATATTTATGTCTCACTAGGCCAAGTGATCATACTGTCTTTTGCGATCTACAACACGCCGTACGATCATCTCTATCGGTGAGACAGGAGGATACCATTGTTATGTGCATGCAAGTTTGTTTAACAAATAGGAGAAAAGTCAATCATATACTCATTGTAATAAATGCTTTCAATATACAAAATCCAACAGGCGTTTCCCATACTAACTATGGAAAGTCAGTATGAGGATTTACCATACTGACCGTGGGAAGTCAATATGAGGGCTAAATTGTACTGACTCTTAGAAGTCAGTATAAGAAGCCTCAGTCAGACTCAGGCATTAGCAAAATGCCTAAGTCAGTACGAAGTTATCCAAAACTGGGTTCCTCAGGCTGTAAAGGAGTCTAACAAAAAGTTAGTGTATCGTACATTGACAATGGACACAACAAAACGGAGACCTAAGGCATGGCTACGATTGGACAATACAATCCATGAGTCTAATGTCTAGATTTATGTGTCTAACGGATAGAAATTCAAATTGCCTTAGACTCTCCTTTCTATATAAAGACCTGCCATCTCAACCTTAACAGGTTACCTGAACTGAAATTCAAAATCTACTAGTCTAAAGAGACAAAGGGCATATTCAGGTCATCTCTCCCACAAAACTCTCTCAGAGTTTTTCGGTGTTGTAAACACGAGACTTGAGTCTCCGACTCAAGTTACCCACCGTGTTATCTTCTCCTAGCACGAGGCCAAAGCTTTAAGCTAAGGCTCAATTTGGTGAATATATCTTTTTGAGATATATTCATAGCAGTCAGTTTCCTAGTTTGGGATTCTGATTATCACGAGCGTATGCCGACCACCTGAGTTCTGGGAAGAACCTCTAAACATCCAACCATTCTGGGAAGAATTAGTAAACATCAAGCCACCTGGAAGGAGGCTGCAGGGTGCATCCCCACTTCAACATGAAGACTGAGTCTACAAGGAGTTCCTAGGCGAGTGTCACGGCTGACCGGAGGACGGAGGTGCCACGAACTGTGTATAGATCGTAAGGAGGCTTGTATTCACTCAGTAAATTATCCAGACCTTGGGTCTGAAGAGTGGATGTAGGATATTGAAATCCGAACCACTATAAATCTCTGTGTGTTGCTTTACTGCTTTCCCTATACTTGCTATGTTCTTTTGTTTCACAAACTGACTACTCGAGCCTTCAATACTTGTCCAAGTATTGAAGAATATATACTGTGAAACATACTTAAGACGAAACAAATACTTAAGTTTATACTGACTGCACACAAAACTGACTCTGCCCTGTTTAAACAAACCAGTGTTTGTGCTTACATTTACTTCCGCTGCATACACAAAACATTTCGCTGCACATATTACACTCTGATTTCGGGACCAACAAACTCCAAACTATCACTTTTCATATTTATTCAAATATCACTTCACAGTCTATAAATATTCATATCATACAATATAACATGAGGGGAATTCTCAAATACCCAAAATAATTAGATCAAAATCATTTTAAATAACATTCATCAAATACCCACAAAAACTAAATTATCCTTGCTTTTTTCAAAATTCAAGGAATGTTGCTTTAAAAGATCTTACAAAACTAACTTAATCATACAAACATTTGAATATTTTTTAACAAACAATTAAACCAGACACTTGGAATTCCTGAACTAAGCCTCATTAATTTTAAAAGGTTAATAACCTTATGAAACGAGATATAAGCTCAATTGTGGTTACTCAGTAGGAGCGCTGGTATCTTTAGGGAATAAGGAGAGACACGTGATATCTTTTGGTATCTTTAGGGAATAAGGAGAGACACATGATATCTTTTGAATTCGATCGGTCTCAAGGTAAAATTCTGAGACCAGTGCACTTTGATGACAGTGGTAGGGGTGAGCAAGAACCAAACCGGACCAAAAAACCGTTCGAACCGCTCAAATTTGGTCGGTTTGGTTCGGTTCTCCAAATTTAGGTTTTGAAAAATAAAAACCGAATAGAATCGATTCGGTTTTTGATTCTGCCTATCGGAACCGAAAACCGAACCAAATCGACCGAACTAATATAAATAATAATTATAAATTAAATATATAATAATAATATTCCATAATTCAATTTACCCAATACCGAATTATTCGGTTTGGTTGATCGGCTATCCGGTTCGGTTTTCGGTCGGTTCTCATTTTCGGTTCGGTCCATTCGATTGTCAAAAAATTCGGTCAGTTCTCAACTGAACCGACCGAATGCACACCCCTAGACAGTGGGTTGACCGGTTTATGTCATTCTCAGTTGTTCATCGTAACTCGGAAGCGAGCCAACTTCCGGTTACAAAACAGTAAATAGATATGATATCATACTTGAAAAGTTGCATCGTTAAAATTGTTTTGGATAAACACGGTAACTATTTCAATAAACCCCGTAGTTTATTTTTGTATGTGTCATAACATTCATATCTAAACATGTATGTGTTTCGGGCAGACCCTTGCATTATTTTTAAAATGTACTGGTTAACAGCGATGATGAGAATGCAGTGGTGTAAATACAAACCAATAATAGAATAAGAGCAAGATCGTAAAATCATATATCCGCTACGTAAATCTCCGCTGCATTGAACCTCTTATTTATTCTTTCCCTTTTTGTTGTGTAATTATTGAGAAACTGAACGCATTACTGTTTAACACAACTATTTGTTGCACGAGAAGTTTATCTTCGTAATAGCACTTTTGCATGAATGTATGATGAGTTGTTGAATGTGATGGATGTTCTTATACTATTACTCTTTATTTTGTTTATCCAGTCTTCCGCTATTAAAATATTTAACCCGCCAGTAACGCACCCCAAAATTTCAGGAAGGCAAGTCAAGGCCGTCTCAATTTTAAATATATAATCATACTAAATAAAAATTTAAATTAAATAATTTCTATTAAAAAAAAGATATTTGAAAATTCTAACACATAGCACTAAACAATCTAAAAATACCTAACAAAACAACTCATAGTTTTTGGTTTGTTAGACCATATTTACAATTTCAATTGTTAAAATTGAACATGTAAAGATCTATTAATCTAATTTTTAGTAATAGAATAATACTTTTACTCATTTGTAACTTTTATGTATGAGTTAAATATTAGTTTAAAATTTATATATACTGATTTAGTGATTTGTCTTGAAAATCTATTAAGATGCTTGTGCAACCAAAAAATATATATAAATTTAGAATTGTTCCCGTTTAAATATTTTTTATTGAATAAGATTTTGAACAGGTTTTGTGGTAAATAATTGGAGTATAGTTTATGAAACCTAAATTATTTTCTTTTTAAAGATAATAAATAGAATATTATTCAAAATAGTAAAAGCACAATTACTATTAACATTTTTTTTTTTTTTGACTTTTTAATATCAAGAGATTAATACATTTTTTGTGTGTGTTAAAAGAAGTAGTAAATTCATGGACGAAACTTTAGTTATAGTACAAAATGTATATTTTTTCAAATTTAGTACAAACTATAAATTTTCTCTATTAAATAGTCTAACAAGTACAAATTACACAAATATAGGATAATTATCCAACAATAGAAAGCAAATATGTGCTAGCTAGATATCCTCATCACTTAATAAAAATATCACATCATTTTTAAAAAAAATGTCACCTGCAATATAAAAAACAGAAATTATAAATAAAGAAAATTGTGTTGAAATTTTTTTTAAAAAAAAAGTTGAAAACGCCACCTTTGAAAAAACAAAAACTTCAAAAAGAAAAAAAGAAAAAAAATGTAATAAATTTTAAAGAAGAAGAAAAAAAAAATTTGGAGCCCCAATTCTTTCAAAACCCATTTGAAATTGCAATCGCGATCAGACACAATCTGAGAGAGAAAGGAAGATGGGCAGAAGGGTTGCAATTGAACTTAATCGTGGAAGAGAAATTGCGAATTTATGGTTGCGTAAATCAGGTATTCTCACTTCTCCATTCTCTCTCTTCTCGTCGAATTTCTGCAATTACAGACCTAAGGTGCCCACGATAGATTTTGGCTGTATTAAAGAGTTAGATGATGCCATTCACTTGTTTCACGAAATGGTCAGAATGCGGCCACGGCCTTCTTTGGCTGCGTACAACAAGCTGTTGAGTATTACTGCGAAGATGAAGCACTACTCATTTGCACTTCACATGTTCGACGAAATGCGTCGAATGGGTGTTCCACTTGATGGTTACACGATGAGTATTGCTATTAATTGCTTTTGTCTTCAGAAACGTGTCGACTTTGGTTTTGCTATCATGGGAATCTTCTTGAAGAGTGGTTACGAACCAAATGCCGCGACATTTTCGACTCTGATTAAAGGTCTTTTTTTAGATGGTAAGATTGCTGATGCCGTGAAATTGTTCATAAAGATTGTGAATTTTGGTCTATGTGAGCCTAACGATTTCATCATCCTAATTGTGATTAATGGACTCTGCAAAGCTGGAGAGATCATAAAAGCCTATGATTTGCTATGTAGATTAGAAAGAATTGAGTGGAAACCCAATGTTAGGGCTTATAACACATTACTTGATGGGTTGTGCAAGGGTGGAATGGTGGATGACGCTTTCCATCTTCTATCTAGAATGATTGACAAGGGTATTTCACCCAATGTTGTCACGTATAATTCGATGATCCAGGGGTTGTGCGATGTTGGTAGAATGAAGGATGTTAAAGATTTGATAAATCAAATGACCAATTCAAATATATCTCCCGATGTCGTTACATACAACATATTGATCGATTCTTTTTGCAAGGATGGAGAGATAAAAGAGGCGGAAGATGTGTTGGGAATTATGCGACAACAAAATGTATGTCCTAATATTGTCACTTATAATTCGTTGATTGATGGGTATTGTTTGCGAGGGGAAATCGATGAAGCAAAAAGATTATTTGATTCCATGGTAGAGGATCAGGGGCTTAAGCCTGATATCATTAGTTATAATTGCTTAATCAATGGATACTGCAAGAAGGGAAGGGTGGATGAAGCTTGGCTTCTTTTCCTAGAAATTCCTCGTAAAGGTTTGGAACTTAATGCGCATACTTATAATACCATGATACATGGGTTATTTAGTAAATGCAGATTTGCCGACGGCTGGAAGCTTTTCAAGGATATGGAAATGCGAGGAGTAAGTCCAGACTCGTCTACTTATAGTATATTGTTGGATGGGTTGTGTAAGAATGGAGAGACTGATAAAGCTTTTTCTTTACTGCACTCGATCGAAGGGAAAGGAGTTGCTCCTACTATAGTCATGTATGGTGCTCTTATTGATGGATTATGCAGGAATGGAAAATTGGATGTTGCTAGAGATCTTTTTCACCAACTTCCTTCTAGAGGTTTGCTACCAAATGTCCCAATATACAGAATGATCATTGGCTCACTCAGTCAAGAAGGGTCCATGGAGGAGGCAAGATGTTTACTCATAGAAATGGAGAACCGTGGCTGCCCGCCCGATTGTGTGACATACAATGTTATTGTCCGGAGTCTGTTGAAGAAAAATGAGGTTGATAAGGCAATACCATTCTTGGAAGAAATGGGGGAAAAGGGACTGTGGGCAGATGCTACAACTTTTTCCATGCTAATGGATCAAGCACAAGGACTGACTGAATCTGATTATCTATTCAAACTGATGAAGAATGTTTTTCCCAAGGAAATATTCAGTAATACTTAAATTCTATCCATTTGAAAACCTAACACTATATGCTTTCATTGTTGATAACTAGGTATCCCTGTAACTTTTTTTTTTTAATCCATGAATTGTGCGGATTGGGCCGATATATATGATTTATTTATCTTCAGTAATTATTCTTTTAATTGATAAAATTTCTTCCAGTGTATTGTTTTCTCTTTCTCACATTTAATCTCAACCTATAATAAAAGTGATGCAATTCTTTTAAAATGTATGTTTCCTATTTATTCTATAAAATATTTTTGAGGAGCAACAATGTAAATTATGTATATCCGTACTTAATTTACATTTGTTTATTTATTTACTCCCACTTGAATGGTCACATTTACTAAATTGGACGTCCTAACCGAATCATTACATTTCCTAAAATAACAATTTTTTTACACTTAATAATAAAATATTAATCTCACTAACTTGTTCTATACTCACAACTCTTAATTTTCGTGTCAAAAGAAATGTGACAATTGGCAGGACAGAGGGAGTATTATTCATTAATTAGAGATATTTATGTTATATTGCAAATATTTGAAATGTAGTACCAAAACTAGCAATTAACCCTTTTAAGAAATTATAATTTTTATGATATGTGCTAGTTGTTAAAGTAAAAATATCTTACTTCATACATTTTAGAAGCTCTATTTAGATATTGTTGTTGCTGGTTGTGTTAATAGATTTATGAGGTATTAATGGGTCATCTTAGTTTGTTTGGTTTTGGTTTCTATTTTTGTGATGTCAATTGATGAAGCTTTGTGAAGAACTCTTACAAGTGAGATTTCCTGTTTTCTGTTTTTATAATTTGTTGTTGACTTCGTTAGATTTCTTGATGATTTGGCTGATAGATTTTAACTACGTAAAACTAGGGGTGTTCGCGGTCCGGTTCGGCTGGTTTTGGGGAAAAATCTCGGTCAAACCAATAAGTACGGTTTGAGATTTTTTCAAACCAAACCAGCCGAATAATTTAGCTAAACCAAACCGGTCAAATCATATAAAAAACGGTTCGGTCCGGCCGGTTTTACGGTTTAGAATGAAACTTGTTCTAAATTTCAACAATGCACTATAATCTATATCTATATATATATATATTAAAACAAAACCGGAGGGTATGTATGAAAAATATTATTATATTAAAAAACAGTTTGATGTACTAAATTTTTTTGCATAAAAATAGAGTTGATGTAACAACTATTGATTTATTCTAAGACTGTATAAGATGTTTACTTTAAATTTATGAGATAATATATTTGCGAATCGTAAATAATATTTTTTCAACTATAAATATTATTTTTTTAAGATATATAACTTTGACAATATATAAATAAATAAATAATTCACAATAAAGTAATTAGAAAATTATCTATGTGAATATTAATAATAATAATAATATGTACACATAAAAATAAGTATATCATACTTATATATTATATTACATTTGTAAACATTCATATTATCTGATGGAGTAAATGTTTTAAATGAAAAAAAATAAAAGTATGGAAGAGGGATTGAACCCAAGCTATTGCACAGAACCAAGCCACAATATCCAACTAATCTATACACAGTACTTATAAAGTATCTAAACAAATATATATAAATATGTATACGGCCGGTCCGGTTGAAACGACCGGTTTTGACCAGTTTCAAAATTTTCAAACTGACAGTTTGAAAATCAAAATTATAACCGGCCAAATAAATAGGGTTTGAACGGTTTCGGCCAAACCGCGAACACCCCTACATAAAACCGAGGATTACTCAGGAAGTTGTGAATAACACTTCAGATTTTGGACTATTCAATTCGAGTCAATTTTGATTGGATCCTCCTAGGATTATATTTTTAAAAAATCATAATCTTAACCCATTTGGTTTTTTGACTAGTGTATTGGGCTGACAATATTATAATTTAAAATTATAAAAAATTGTGATATATTCATAAATCATCTTGTAATTCTAGTTTGTGTATAATAGATGAATGAGACAGAGATAATAATCTCGGATAACAAATTCAGAAAGGAAACCCTTGGATGGTAGATGGGTTTGGTGTTCCTATGTGAACTTGGGGAAACGGTAAGTTGCCAACTTGCTCTATTATGAATAATCTAATTTGATGTAATTCATCTATATATACATCACACTTGGCAAGACAAGCATGAATAATACAACTTACGATAGTGAAGGCTTTCTTCTCATGCTTGCTTGATGGAGAGGTTTGTACTTTGTAATGTATAATGCGCGCTGTGGACTTTTCTATTTCAGTTCCTGATATGAAACTTGCACTCCAGCTTTTACCGTGTGGTAACCGAATTGCCGATTTGATCTTATAATCTTATCTCGATTAATGTTTTCTCTTTTTTAGTTCTCTTCTTCCCACTACATGCATGCATTCATTCATACATATATCAAATTGTTGTTCCTGAAACTTTAACTAATGTGCAGGTGACTTGTATAAGGCAAATTCCGGATGTTTATGACTCTTGGCAATTGTAAGAGATCGATAGCCTTTTTAGTTCGTGGCAAATCATATTATTGGATAATGGAGTGCATCGATAAGTTTCTTAATGTGAGCATTCATATCTTCTATCTATTGAAAGATGGGTGTAAAGAATAAACCATGAGTCTTGTCATCAAGACTTATAGATCATGTCCACGGCTTTCCCATTAATCTTTACTGCAATTTACTTGACAGATTTGATCACTTGAACAATGGGCATGCATGCAAATCTACAAGGCCTGCAGGAACTATTCAAAGTAGCTCAGGGATGTAACTAATTTTAAAAACTTTTTTTAATGAATATTAATTTTAATATTGATAATGAAAACAACAACAAAAATACTAATAAATTCAATTGGTTTTTGGAAGTTTTGTTTGTCGGGAAAAAAATATATATATATTGCATAGAACTTTTGCTATTTAAGAATGTATAGATTTAGATTTCACTACAAAAAAAATGGTCTATAATGGCGACAAAAATTATCACTATAAATATGAATTTTGTCACTGTAGCATCTTAGTGACAATATTGTGTGTCGTCGCTATGTCGTGGCAACTGAATAGTGGCTAAAGGGTTTAGCGACGAACTACACTAGTCGTCACTATTGCTCTATTTTATTGTGACTCCAATTTTCATCACTAATTGACTATTAATTAGTTACAAACTTTAATCGTCACTAAAATGTCATGATATAGCCGCACATATGTGTTGTCACTAAATAAACATGTTTTAGCTACTATAATAATTATCACTAAAACTTTATAATATAGTAGCATAATTTGTCGTCACTAAAATATCATTATATAGTTACAAATAAGTGTTGTCACTAAATAAACACCTTTTAGCCACAACACTAATTATCACAAAAACTTCGAATTTAGTAGCAAAAATTGTCGTCACTAAAATACCTAGCCATAATTGACCAGATCATCTGAACCCACCTACATCGTACCTAACCATCGGTCGAGCCACCACTGAGCCGCAATGCCTTGAACCGCACCCAACCGTTGCATCGCACCTAACCCGCCAACATCGTGCCACAGCTAACCAACCGCACCACACCCAACCATTGAACCGCATCTAGCCTACCACTACCGAGCCACGACCAACCATTGACTGAATCCACCGGCATCGTGCCGCACCACGAGCAATTAGAACCACCGAGCCATCATCGCACCGCAACACACCTATGAATAATCAGGTGCCCTGCACATAGTCATATAAAAAATTAATATTTAATGCTTCCAACAGGATTCGAACCTTTTACCTCTTAATTTAATCCTTTATATCTATCCACTACACCAAGTGATTAATTATTAATATTTTGGATAGTTAATATATGTAAGGTAATAGTGTCTATCTATCTAAACTTAATAAATTTATGGAATCTATTTCTTTTTATAATTTTAAATCTTGACAAACTTATAAATTAAAAAATTACTACCACATCAGCGAATTCTAAAAATAAAAGTAAAATGTAAATATTGATAAAATGAAATTTTATACAATTTTATATTAAAAAACTACTACACAATATTCACTTTTACTTCATTATTTAGAATTTGTCGAAGTGATAGTAGTTTTTTTAATTTATAAGATTACTAATAATTAAATTTGAATAAAAAATAAGTTTTAATAAAAAAACTTATAACGTAAGATTTTAGTTTATATTAAATATAGATTTTTCATAATTATGTAATTAAAATTATAATTTAACTAAACAATTTAAATTTACGTAATATTTTATATTTTGAATAAATAATTAACTTATTAAAAATTCAATAATCTTAATTAATTGTGTATTTTTATTTAAATACATGATTAAAGTTTTAATTCAATCTGAATTTTAGCTTAATTACACATTTTGAATGTTATCACCTTTAAATAGAATAATTTTTAATATAGTAACATAATCTTTAATCATATTTTAAATGTTTTTAAATGTAATTTTTTATTAATATTTATTACTTATATACAAATATTTATATAATTTAATTACTTAAATATATAAAGTCAATATTCAATTATTATTTAATTGCCACATCAAGAATTTTGTTTAATATGGGTAAATATCATAATAGTCTTAACAAAAAATGTAATAAAATCTTAACAGTGTTAAGTTGGTGGGGATCAAATTACTTAATAAAACATAATGTAGGATATAATTTCATATATGTGGAAGAATATAATAGAATTTCATAAAATTTAAAAGTTTTAGATAATACGTAACCAAAAGCAAATTAATGGCTTATAAAAATTATTACTAATGAACTAGTGGAGTTTATTAAATTTTAAAATTTTATTAAAATATAATAAAAAATATTATTATTGTCAAATTCAGTTATAATATATTAAATTATCACTATTTATAATTTATTGTGATAAATTTGGTTACCGTCACTATAAATTGGTTTAGCATCAAAATAAATTATTGTCACTGACTTTAGTGACGGTAAATACTAACAACATATGAAATTGTCACAAATTGAAAAATATTGTGATGAAAAAATTAATTGTAGCTAAAATAGTATTTTTAGTTACAAAAAATTTATTGTCACTAATATTAGTGACAATAAATATTGACAACTTATGATATTGTCACAAATCATATTTTTTGTGACAAGAAAATTTATTGTTGCAGTAGATATATATTTAGTAACAAAAATATTATTGTCACTAACTTTAGTGACAATAAATATTCGCAACTAATAAAATTGTCACAACTTATATTTGTTGTGACAAAAGAATTTATTGTTGCTATAAATATATGTTTAGTTACAAAAATATTATTGCCACTAGCTTTAGTGACAATAAATATCCGCAACTAATTAAATTGTCACAAATTGCATTTTTTGTGACAAAATATATAATTGTTACTAAAAATGTGTTTTTAGCCACAAAAATTTAAATGTCACTGACATTATTGTCACTACACGTAGTTTTTTTTGTAGTGTTTGATTCTACACACACATGTATGTTGTTGGTTTTTGCTAAGACAGCAAAAGCCTGCACTAACGAAAGCATTTGTTACTGCGAGTTCTGAGATTGAAGGAGTTGCAAGTCCGAATGTTCATACCTTGGACTGTTGAAGAGTGTTTGTCATCTGGGAAGAAGATAAGTTTTCCAGTACATTTTTTTTTTTTTTAAACATTTGAAGAAGGTACTGGTCTGCTTCACTTCCACAGCACATATTGCCATGATTTAAAGATATACAAAACAGCTCATGATCAGGTAAAAGCCTCGTGCTCATTATGGTATGTATTCTGGTAGCCTGTCCAAATTTTATCTTCATAATTGTAATGTGCTAATTAATTCAGTTATATAATATCACTTATGGATGTCTGCCGTTGCTATTGCTAAAGGTCTTCTAGACTTGTAGGGGCAATTGAAACCAGGTAACATCAATAACTTGTATTAATGATGTGTTTTTTTTATGATTTTAAAAACTCCTCTATGTTGTACGATTGTTGTAACGCCCCAACTGACCTTCCCAACTTTGGGGCACGCTACAGTCGTGATCGACAATTTTCAAATATTTTCATAAATTAAAACAATGGAAGATTCGTGATAATTTTAGAAGAGCATTCAGAAACAACATTTAAACACGTTTCATCAACATTTGAAAGATAATAATGTAAAGGAGTTAAACAGTTGTTCACAAAGCATTCAAAATACGGGAAGGGATAAAGTTCAGAGAGCGGTGCAGCGTAGTGGAGATATGCATATGAAGATGCATATCTCAAGATCTTTCAAAATCTGTACAATCCTTGTTGCGTCTGTTTACACCCCGCACTTCCATCCTTGCTGCTTAACCTGCTTATTTTAGAAATAATACGAGGGGCCGAGTACAATTGTACCCCGTGGAAACATGCCCGAAAAATACAGTTTAAGTAAAAATGTTATGCAACTCACACAGATAAACACGGGGTTTTGTTGAAAGACACCGTGTTATCTAAAACATTTTATTTCGCACGTGCTATTCGACGTGTTATTATATTTTTTTACCGTTGTGTAACTAGAAGTTGGCCTACTTCCAAGTTACGATGAACAGCTGGGAATGTTACGATGAACAGCTGAGAATGGATAAACCACTCAACCCACTGTCATCAATTAATGCACAAGTCTCAGTATAATACCTTGAGACCCAATCGATTTTAGATAATAAGGCTTCTACCTTTTCCTTTTAAATAGGGCTTCTACCATTTTCTTTTAAATAGGGCTTCTACCCTTTTCTTTTAATTAGGGCTTCAACCCTTTTCTTTTAATGAGATCAGCGCAGTAATTTCCTGGTTCATTCTCATTAAATCATCTCTCTGAAAGCGTCAACTGACAGAGGTACAAATATAATAGCACAAAAATATTTAGCATAGCAATCAGTTAAAACAAAATCATTTTCACACATTTTGTAAACTGAGCATGAAGCTCGGAAAAGCATTTACTTTTACTGAAAATAGTTCCCACCTGTGTTATGCTCACGGGTATAAAAGACGGTCTTGTTATTCGTGGAGATTGAGTTGTGTTCCAACTTTAAATCTCCTTCAAAATAATCATAATATATACAACTAATTAGGATGGATAGTCTAAGTATTTCTATGATCAGTCCTACTGATAATACTCGACGAAAATAAGACCTAGGACCGACATCTAACTGACAACTTTCAATCATCAACTTCAACTCACTTCACATAATCCAACCTCCAACTAAATAAATTCACAATTTAAATTCCAATCGTCAAATCATGTCTCGACTTTACTTAAATCGAACTAGTCAAATTCCGACTCGATTTTATAAACCAACATCTTATCATACTCTTAACATGCTTCTTCAGTCATTTATTAAACTAGATATTGAATATAACTCGAATTGAATCGAATCATACCAAAACGAAACTTAATATCCAACATCAAAGACCATTTAACAACTAAACTAATTATTTAAATGATTTGATAAATACATATTATTTATATATATATATATATAAATTTTGAAATATAATAATAATAATAACATAAAGTATAATAATATCATAATAATAACAAAATTAAGAGAGAGAAAGAGAAACAATTTTTTTTTTTTATATAATTACACAAACATATACGAAGAGAGAGAAAGAGAGAATTTCTTCTTTTTAAACTTTACTTACGCATATATATACAAACAGGGAGAGAAAATTTTGAAAGAAAAAGCAGTCGCCGGAAGAAAGAAAAGATGGCAGCTGCCGGAGCAGCTCCACCCACAGCCGGCCGAGTCGACCGCCGCCGTCACCGCCGGCAAGACCAGCCGCAACGGCCGATGTCACCGGAGGGCAGCAGCAGCCGCGCGAGCTCCGCCGGCCATGCCCGGCGACTCCAACCTTCCCCACACAACCCAACATGATCACAGACATCTATAGACTCTAACCACATGCTTCTACTGACCGGAAAACTATAAATCTCGCCGGAAACCGGGAAGGAAATTCTCACCGGAATTTATGAAGTTTGGGTGGCGGCGATCCCGTTTCCGGCGACGGGATGACAAGATCTCGGTACCAAAATGTTCCTAAAAATACAAGGAACACGATTATGTAAACAAATTTCAGTTTTGTTGCCGTTTAAAACGAGTTCTACGTCGATACCGAAAACTTATCGACTTACCAGCGGGCAAACTTCGCAGGCCGATATCTCTCTCGATACTCAACGATATCACGTGATCCCAAGCTCCGTGTAAACCTTGTAGTAAGGGCTTTCGATAGAACTCAGTTTTAAGGCGAGTGGTGCATATTGTTGGTCGGAAAAGAGCGATGAACAAAGGGTGGCGGGTGGTAGTGTACGGTGGGGTGTGTTTTGCAAGGGAAGGAAAATGAACAATTATGCAAATTTTTGTTTTGTTATTACACACCTAACATTTCCACCGCCTCCAACAATGAATGAATGAAAAATAACCACCTAAATTGAACGTGGGATATTCTTCACCATGAAGATATTCCCCTTCACCTCAATTTTAATAACATTCATCAAATACCCACAAATACTAAATTATCCTTGCTTTTTTCAAAATTCAAGAAATGTTGCTATAAAAGATCTTACAAAACTAACTTAATCATACAAACATTTGAATATTTTTTAACAAATGATTAAACCATACATTAGGAATTCCTGAACTAAGCCTCATTAATTTTAAAAGGTTAATAACCTTATGAAACAAGCTATAAGCTCAATTGTGGTCACTCAGTAGGACTAGGAGCACTAGTATCTTTAGGGAATAAGGAGAGACACATGATATCTTTTGAATCGATCTGGTCTAAAGGTAAAATTCTGAGACCAGTGCACTTTGATGACAGTGAGTTGACTGGTTTATGTCATTCTCAATTGTTCATCGTAAGGAATCGGGCTAACTTCCGGTTACAAAACAGTAAATAGATATGATATCATACTTGAAACAGTAAAAATATCACATCATTATAACAAAATGTCACCTGCAATATAAAAAATAGAAATTATAAATAAAGAAATTGTGTTGAAATTCAAAAAAAAAATGTTGAAAACGCAACCTTTGAAAAAACAAAAACTTCAAAAAGAAAAAATTGTAATAAATTTTAAAGAAGAAAAAAAATTGGAGCCCCACATTCTTTCAAAACCCATTTGAAATTGCAATCGCGATCAGACACAATCTGAGAGAGAGGAAGGAAGATGAGCAGAAGAGTCGCCATTACTGCATTTGAACTTAAACGTAAATCAGGTGTTCTCACTTCTCCATTCTCTCTCTTCTCGTCGAATTTCTGCGCTTACAGACATAAGTTCCCCAGAATAGATTTTGGCTGTATTAAAGAGTTAGATGATGTCATTCACTTGTTTCACCAAATGGTCAGAATGCGGCCACGGCCCTCTGTGGCTGTGTACAACAAGCTGTTGAGTATTACTGCGAAGATGAAGCACTACTCATTTGCACTTCACACGTTCGACGAAATGCGTCGAATGGGTGTTCCACCTAATGATTACACGATGAATATTGCTATTAATTGCCATTGTCTTCAGAAACGAGTCAACTTTGGTTATGCTATCATGGGAATCTTCTTGAAGAGTGGTTACAAACCATGTGCCACGACATTCTCCACTCTGATTAAAGGTCTTTTTTTAGATGGTAAGATTGCTGATGCAGTGAAATTGTTTATAAAGATTGTGAATTTTGGTCTATGTGAGCCTAACGATTTCATCATCCTAATTGTGATTAATGGGCTCTGCAAAGCTGGAGAAAACATAAAAGCCTATGATTTGCTATGTAGATTAGAAAGAATTAAGTGGAAACCCGGTATTGAGGCTTTTAACGCATTACTTGATGGGTTGTGCAAGGGTGGAATGGTGGATGACGCTTTCGAGCTTCTATCTAGAATGGTTGACAAGGGTATTTCACCCGATGTTGTCACGTATAACTCGATGATTCAGGGGTTGTGCGATGTTGGTAGATTGAAGGACGTTAAAGATTTGATAAATAAAATGACCAATTCAAATATAGCTCCTGACGTCTTTACATTCAACATAGTGATCGATTCTTATTGCAAGGATGGATACATAAAAGAGGCTAAAGATGTGTTGAGAATTATGCAACAACATAATTTATGTCCTGATATTGTCACTTATAACGCATTGATAGATGGGTACTGTTTGCGAGGTGAAATCGATGAAGCTAAAGAATTATTTGATTCCATGGTAGAGGACCAGAGGGTTAAGTCTAATATCATTAGTTATAATTGCTTAATCAATGGATACTGCAAGAAGGGAAGAGTGGATGAAGCTTGGCTTCTTTTCCTCGAAATTCCTTGTACAGGTTTGGAACGTGATGCACATACTTATAATACCATGATACATGGGTTATTTAGTAAAGATAGATTTGCCGACGGCTGGAAGCTTTTGAAGAATATGGAAGCTCGAGGTGTAAAACCGAACTTGCATACTTATAGTATATTGTTGGATGGGTTGTGTAAGAATGGAGAGACCGATAAAGCTCTTTCCTTACTGCGCTCGATCGAAGGGAAAGAAGTTGCTCCTGATGTAGTCATGTATGGTGCTCTCATTGATGGGTTATGTAGAAATGGAAAACTTGATGCTGCTAGAGATCTTTTTCATCAACTTCCTTCTAGAGGTTTGCTACCGGATGTTCGAATGTATACAACAATCATTGGTTTACTCTATGAAGAAGGGTCTATAGAGGAGGCAAGATGCATGCTTACAGAGATGGAGAGCCGTGGCTGTGCGCCCAACAGTCTGACATACAATGTTATCGTCCGGAGTTTGCTGAAGAAAAATGAGGTCGACAAGGCAATACCATTTTTGGAAGAAATGGAGAGAAAAGGATTCTCAGCAGATGCTACTACTTTTTCCATGCTAATGGATCAAGCGGAGGGAATGACGCAAGATGATTATCTATTCAAACTGATGAATAATGTTTTTCCCAAGTATATTATCTGTAATACATAATTTTTATCCATTTTAAGTTTCTGGTGGCTCTATGCGATCCCGCGCAACGTGTCTTGACAAGATTTTAAATTCTGTTATGCAGGTGAGTAATACTTTTGATGTCCCTGATGGTCACAAGTTGCTGATTACCTCCTCAGGAGTTTCAGGTTGGTGTTTGATGGATCATTTCTATTTTTTGCTATTTATGTTCAGAGATCCATTCTGCATTTGGATCCACTGGTAATGCTTTCAAAATTATTCAACTGCTTCAAGCATTTTCAGTTATGTCGCACACTTGATCCTGGAACTAATTGGGACATACTTAAGCTCGACTTAGAACTATGTATGCAAGCATAATTTTCCTTGTAAACTTGTTACAACAAGGATTTTGGATTCTTGTCCTAACATAAGGTGGATGAGGTTATAGTTGTGCAAATTCAAAGATTTGGTTGGCGTATTGGACTTAGTACTTACATCATTGTAATCTGATCATCATATTACGATCATCGACTTACTGTTAAAAGATGAGAAGAAGCCTAAGAAAAGATGAGCATCAAAAGTTGGGATGTGCTGGACTTGCTCTTCATTATGCAAACATCATTATAAATAAATTATTTAATTTTATAAATCCAATATATTTGATGATCGATATAATATATAATAAAAATAATTTATATAAATATATTATTTAAATAAACCGGTATTTTAAGCTTTAAATACTTCATTAAAGCCTTACATGACCTTCTGCCCATTTAATTATTAATTATATAGATTTTTTAAGAGGCTCGAGTCTAGTCTCATTTGTTTGAAATAGGTCGGGTCATGTCATGACCCACGCCTAAGATCCCTTTCAGTTAATATGATTGAATCCTATCATAAATGAGATAGTAGTTTAAATATATATATATATATTAATTATCAAGAATATAACTAGAGTGATTCTGAATCCAACATGATTTTAGTAAAACATAGCTGATACATCAAAATGCTTATTCTCCCAATTTAGTTGGAATCTTACGATACCTTCTTTCATTAACTAAAAAACAAGATTAAATATGAAAAATAATTATAAATACTAATTAGAAAACAAAGAAAATGAGAAAAGTTAAAAGTTAAAAGTGAAAAAATATTATAAATATATCATCGATTAACGCGCATTATACAATGAATGAAATCAATCGAAAGCCTCCACAGAGAACTCGAAATTGTCCCTTTTTTTAATGGAACATCCACTTTCCATGGTCACTCTCTAGAATTCTATCTCTCTCTTATAAAACTCGAAACGGTCACTTTCCATATTTCTTCAAATATCACATCACACCCTATATAAATTCATATCATACAATATAACATGAGGAGAATGTTCAGATATCCAAAATAATTTATCAAAATTAAAAATATTCATTGTTATGACCCGTAAATGTGTAAGCCCTCTTCCAAGCCCATAAAAGAAAAAACTCGGAAAAGCCCAACACATTAATGATAAATGGAAAGTTTGCAAAGAGACCAAGGCAAGCTCTTTGGACAAGTATGTGAAAGCCGAACAGCCTCTATAAACTTGTTCGACTAACCTTCAAAAGTAAGTTTGAAACAGTAGTTTGGTGAAGTAATTTGAGACCTTGATCAATGAGTCGCGATTGTTTGAGTAGCTGCTTCAGGTGAAGAGTCATAAGCTTTCACCAATAATTGCATTCAATGCATTGTAATCCTATAAATAGGACCTCATTGTAATAAGTGTTGAGGGTGTTTTTGTACGGATACGGAGCCCGGGAAAAACGTGGCAGATATAATAAAAGGAAAATAATAGACAATTAATAATATAGCAAACCGAACTATGATATACGATACATCCGCCGACAGATGTCGGAATAACAGTCCATCGGGATCTAGTATACTAGCCCGTCGCTAGTGTAATCTTGAAAGAATTCAGAAAAAGATGAAGTTGATTGTATGAGCTCTCTTTTTTTTTGTTACCATCTTATGTGTCGAAAAACTTGACTTGTCAGGCGTATATATAGAAGGTAGAGGATAACTAAGGTTTCCTAATTTTTCGCCGGGGGGTTGATTAACGAGCTCCAGGTTTGTCGGAGTCGTTACGCCGTGTGCTATTGGCTGTTTTCGAGAATCTCGCGATCTTATCTCCTTGTCGTTTGACTCTTTTCGACGTAGAGCAGCCGTCTAATATCCGTTGGGTGCCCTAGATCAGCTTTCCGAACTACTTCCCGCCCTGGTCGAACTGCTTTGGTCGGATTACTTTATCTGAACTAGTTTAGCCGGACTGCTCCTTCCTTCGGACGGTTTCCTCTTGGGCCGCTTTGTCTAGACCGTCAGGTCGTTCGACCAGCAAAACTACTCATGGGCTATATTTTGGACCTCTTAGCGGACCGATTATTATCATACCCCAACAATAAGACATATTAAATTTCTCAAAGCAAGCAAGTAATAAGAAGTATTCAATTCTTCAAGTATCAATTAAGTGATTCTACCTTTAGTATTGAATTATTTATTCTATTCATCCATTTTTAGTTAAAATATTCTTTAAATTAAGAACCTACAAAATTAGACATCAACATCCATATTTTAATAACATTCATCATCATATACCCACAATTACTAAATTACCTTTGCTTTTTCAAAATTCAAGGAATGTTGTTGCAAAAGATCTTATAAAACTAACATAATCATAAACACATTTGAATAAAATATTTTTTAACAAATGATAAAATAAATTATTATATAATATATTAAAAAAAATTATAAATCATAGACAATCATGTGTTATGTTGTCCTCTGTGAGCGCATAACCACAACATAATCGTGCCAAAATATGCAGTAAAAATTTGGAATCAACATAATCGTGCCAAAATATGCAGTAAAAATTTGGAATAAAATAAAAGAGAAAAATTCTAAAATAGCAAGTTTGACTATTTTAAATGCAAAAATAACAACTCTTATGAGAAAATACATAATATAGCAAAAATTATGAAAATGCCCTTACTTTCATAACTCAAACACGTATCCACTCAATTCATCTTTTTTTTACCAAAAATTCAAAAAATTTCTCATTCAATGAGTTTTAAAAATTGAATAAATAATTTAATTCATTTAAAGGTGAGTATTTCGATCGACTAATTTTATTGAAGTTTTTTTTTTGTTTTAAAAACTTTTGAATTGGAATTAAAATATTACGATTGTGAATTCAAATTATATAATTTTAATTGAAATTGGGATGTAATTACTATCATTTTAAATTATTTAAGTGAATTAGAATTAACGTTTAAATAATTATGGACGTGAATAAATTTTATTTTAAATTAATTGTTAATTTAAAGGAATTGATAATTTATTTCGAATGAAATTCGAATTACTTAAAGGTTATTTGAATTAATATTTTTTAATACAAATAAGAGCTGTGAATTCAAATAATAGAGGGTTGTGAATTTCAATTTTTATTATTAAAAGCGGGTATAAATTCAATGATTAAGGTTGGACATACATTCCAAATTATTTATATTATTAAAAATGTTGTAATGTACCCAAATATTAGATTTAATTTTGTAAAAAATGTAAATGAATTAAATAATCAATTTTTTTTTATAATTTTTACAATTTAATATTTTTGATAATCAATTTTTTATAATTTTTACGATTTAATATTTTTGATTAGACATTTCCAAATAATTAAATGAACTTTGAGGGTAAATTAGACTTTTTATTTCACTTTTGCTATTTTTTGCATTTATTAATAAGAATTGTCATTTTTTGGATGTGCTTTTAAGATTTTACTATTTTAAATTATTTCCTCAAAATAAAATTTAAAAATTAACATTTTATGATTAAAGATTCATATCACGAGTGTGCAAAATGTCAAGAAACAAGTGTGCAATCAATCAAATAAAAGCCACGGCTAAACAAATCCAAACTACCCTCACAAATATAAAGCTACTTATAATTCTTTCATTCTTAATTTATTACTCACAAATATAAAACTACTGCGGGCTGTTAAGTATCATAATTGGGTTTGTGCCGACATGGTAACTAGAAAAAGCAAAATATCTAGTCAACATTTCTACCGACTCATTAATATTTTTTTTAAATGGTAGAGGTAATTTAATATAATTATATTTAATTTTATCACACTAGCTATATTAGAATTATATTTTGATTATACAATGATGCAAGGTTGATGATGACATGATTGTTTAGAATATTTTTTTTATATTATAAATGAGGAATGATTATAATTTGTGAAAATGATGATATTTATGCATTTAATTGTTTATGTAGGCGGGCTAAATATAAAGTTGCTGAACAAAATCCTAAAATTAATATGAATACTAGGTTTATCTTGAAAATCTATTAAGATGCTTGCTCAACCAAAAAAAAAATCTACTCATTTACATAATTTTTATTGAATAAAAATTTGGATAATTTTTTGTGGTAAATAATTGGAGTATAGTTTATGAAACCTAGATTGTATTGTCTTTCTTAAGGTAATAAATAGAATATTATAATTATGAAAATCGTAAAAACAAAACTACTTTTAACAATTTGTTTTTACTTATTAATATCACATGAGATTAATACTTATCAAGTGCAAACTATCATCTTTCTCAATCAAACAAGTAAAAATTGCACAAATATGAAATAATTTTTTTATCCAACAATAAAAAGTTGATTGTGTTCTCTGGATATCCTTGTTACATAATATTTAATAAAAATGTCATTTTATTTAAATACCACATCCACCCGCACTATAAAAAAACAGGAATCAAGAATAAAGAAAATTGTGTTGAAATAAAAATAATAATAAAATTGTTGAAAATGCCACCTTTGAAAAAACAAAAGATTTAAAAAGAAAACGAAATTGTAATAAATGAATAAAAACTTCAAAATCCCCCAAATTCTAGCGGATCAGAAACAATCCGAGAGAGAGGAAGGAAGATGAGCAGAAGGGTTGCAATTGAACTTAATCGTGGAAGAGAAATAGCGGGTTTATGGTCGCGTAAATCTGGTAATCTCCCTTCTCCATTCTCTCTCTTCTTGTCGAATTTCTCCGCTAACAGACATAAGTTCCCCAGAATAGATTTCGGCTGTGTTAAAGAATTAGATGATGCTATTTACTTGTTTCACCAAATGGTCAGAATGCGGCCACGGCCTTCTGTGGCTATGTACAACAACCTGCTAAGTGTTACTGTGAAGATGAATCACTACTCATTTGCACTTCACATGTTCGATGAAATGCGTCATTTGGGTGTTCCACTTAATGATTACACGATGAATATTGCTATTAATTGCTATTGTGTTCAGAAACATGTCAGCTTTGGTTTTGCTATCATGGGAATCTTCTTGAAGAGTGGTTACGAACCATGTGCCACGACATTCTCCACTCTGATTAAAGGTCTTTTTTTAGATGGTAAGATTGTTGATGCAGTGAAATTGTTCGTAAAGATTGTGAATTTTGGTCTATGCGAGCCTAACGATTTCATCATCCTAATTGTGATTAATGGGCTCTGCAAAGCTGGAGAGATCATAAAAGCCTATGATTTGCTATGTAGATTAGAAAGAATTAAGTGGAAACCCGGTGTTGAGGCTTATAACGCATTACTTGATGGATTGTGCAAGGGTGGAATGGTGGATGACGCTTTCCAGCTTCTATCTAGAATGGTTGACAAGGGCATTTCACCCACTGTTGTCACGTATACTTCGATGATTCAAGGGTTGTGCGATGTGGGTAGAATGAAGGATGTTAAAGATTTGATAAATCAAATGACAAACTCAAATATATCTCCTGATGTTGTTACATTCAGCATAGTGATCGATTCTTATTGCAAAGATGGAGATATAAAAAAGGCGGAAGATGTGTTGGGAATTATGCGACAACAAAATGTATGCCCTAATATTGTCACTTATAGCGCATTGATTGATGGGTACTGTTTGCGAGGGGAAATTGATGAAGCTAAACGATTATTTGATTTCATGGTAGAGGGTCGGGGGCTTAAACCCAATATCATTAGTTATAACTGCTTAATCAATGGATACTGCAAGAAAGGAAGGGTGGATGAAGCTTTGCTTCTTTTCCTCGAAATTCCTTGCAAAGGTTTGGAACATGATGTATATAATTATAGTACCATGATACATGGGTTATTTAGTAAATGTAGATTTGCTGACGGCTGGAAGCTTTTCAAGGATATGGAAACACGAGGAGTAAGTCCAGACTCGTCTACTTATAGTATATTGTTGGATGGGTTGTGTAAGAATGGGGAGACTGATAAAGCTCTTTCTTTACTGCACTCGATCGAAGGGAAAGGAGTTGCTCCTACTATAGTCATGTATGGTGCTCTTATTCATGGATTATGCAGGAATGGAAAATTGGATGTTGCTAGAGATCTTTTTCATCGACTTCCTTCCAGAGGTTTGCTACCAAATGTTCCAATATACAGAATGATCATTGGCTCACTCTGTCAAGAAGGGTCCATGGAGGAGGCAAGATGTTTACTTATAGAAATGGAGAAGCGTGGCTTCCCGCCAGATAGTGTGATATACAATGTTATTGTCCGGAATCTGTTGGAGAAAAATGAGGTTGAGAAGGCAATACCATTCTTGGAAGAAATGGGAGAAAGAAGATTGTGGGCAGATGCTGCAACTTTTTCCATTTTAATGGATCAAACGCAAGGAATGACTGAAGCTGATTATCTATTCAAACTAATGAAAAATGTTTTTCCCAAAGAAATTTTCAGCGACACTTGAACTCTATCCATTTGACAACCTCGCATAATATTGTCATTTTTGTTCGTGTTGTTTTGGAAATTAATTTCGTATATTTAGTAATTATGATATTTTTATGTTAATTGATAAAACTTCTTATTATAACTGCACAAGTTCCTTATTTACATTTAATTATTTTGGTATCCATCTTCTACAGCTTGACCCTCAATGCTGAGCACTTCTCACCTTCTAACTTCTCAAATCTTGTGTTCACTGATTTCTACAATTTTCTTCCTGGGCTTATTTATGACCCCCAATATCGACTCAAAATCCAGCCATTATTCCCATTAGAGAAGTTCAATTATTTAGACGAAATTAACATGGTTAAGAAAAGCTTGATTTATCGGCAAAATCTAATCTTGGACTAGACAGACAGACCATTTGGTAATGACCAATGTTAGATATGTTAGACGCAACGCAACAGCAGATGTGCTGAGTAAGTGACCAATGAATTCAAATCAGCAATTATAATCGATACTCGCAAATAATGCAAAAAGAAGAACTCAAGATAATGAAAAATACTAGTAATATATTACACTATCTCATCTCAGCCCAGCAAAACACAATATCCAAATTTAAACCACGAAAAGAAATTCCAACATTTGGTACTCGTAATCCTTCATGCCCACTTGTTTTTATGAAGTACAAATAATCCTCAGCTTTGCCTAAAGCTGCAAAAAAATGCCTCAACTACTACCAAAGAATATTACAAAGAAAATTATATTATGTATATAGATAGACAGATATCCACACATCATCACAGACAAAACAACCATCAAATTATTTTCTTGGAAAGCCTCACCCTCAAATCAAATCAAATTACTTTCCCAACTCGAACTAAGCCTCACCCCTCTCTAATCTGTTCCCAATAGCTTCAGTATGCCAAGAAAGGAGTAGGTACGGGAATACGCTCTGGATTACGGAAAAACGTGAAGCATCCGGACCATGGATAGAACACAAGTGTCTGGGAATTTAAAGCATCAATAGGACCCCATTGGTGGCATGCCAAATGGCGGCGGCATTGGAGGCATGCCCATACCACCACCCATGGGCGGGGGAGGGGCAAAACCCCCTCCCATCCCTGGACCTCCCATGCCAGGCATAGGTGGTGCCGGCAAAGCAAGAGGCAGCAATTGTGCATACATATTCTGCAGCAATTAGCCAAGTAATTAGTGATGGGAAATGAAATTAACGTGACTGTCGTATTTTTTTAAAAAAGAGAAATGGAAAAATGCAATTATAAGCATTCCTATAACATAGCATAAAATGTTTTGATGATGGCTGAAGACTACCTGTTGCATGAGAACATCTTTCTGTTCTTCTTCTTTAGCCTTCACTTCTTTCATATTCTCAATCTTGTCCTTTATTAATTCATCAACTTTACCGGAGTATTCACGGATAAACTGCACAAGAATGTGAAGATTGTGCATCATTCAGATCAAATACACCGCAATCAATCTGAATGATAAACCCACTCCTCTAAACAAATGTGTAAACAACCAGGGAGATGAGGAAAGAAATTCACCTGTAAAAGATATGGGAATGCGAAATCAATCATGTTGTTCATCCAGGCAAGTTCAAGTGCAACATCCGGGCGAATTAACTCATAACAAACAAAGAGGCATGATGCAAAGCACTCCTTCTTACCCTGCAAAACAGAAACCAACATTAGGAATTCAACTTTTAATCAATTGAGTTCTTGAAGGCAACTATGGAATGTTCTACTGCGAGCAGTAAAACAACAAATCTGTGAAAAAACAATAGGATGACGAAAGGAAGTGAGGAAAAAGTTCTTACAACATGTAATTGTTGATTGCATAAAAATATGACCACACATAATAAATGCCATAAATACTACTGCAAGTTTATAAGGGTAAAGCACAAAAATATTACAGATGAAACCACGGAAATCAATTGTCCTAAATCAAGATAGCACTAAGAAAATATTTAGAGACTCCACTTATATGACAGGAAAAAAAATCAACCACAGGCTGAACAAAAACGATTATTAACACTTTTTAGACGTAAGAATACAAAACAAAGATAGCGTCACCAATCCTACCTGTTCAATGAAATAGACAAGCAACTCCTCTGCAAGTTCACGGTCGCCAGATTGTGAAGCTGTCTCCATTGCATCTTTGTAAAGGTTGTCTTTCTTTGACAAAGCAATTGATTGCTTCCACCTCCCAGCCTTCTTGTAAATATAGGCAGCAACACGCCTCATTTCAAGAAGCTCATGTTTCTCAATCTGGCAGGTAAAGAATAGTGCTTAGATATAAATATATGAAGGCCAACAAAATATGATGCGGGATCACAATCACCTTTTGAGCAAGGCCAATCTGATCGAAGTTATCATGCAAGTCAATGGATTCGCGTAGCCTCTCATAATCCTCCTCTTCAACATATATCTCATTGAGAGCTTCATTCACAGCAGATACATTATTGCTCTGAACAGCTACCATGTACGGCTTAACAAGACGTAGGTGACCCGCCTAAGAAACAGCAGAAAATGTTACAAGAAAAATATAACACTTAAAATATGATCAAACAATTGTAGCGTGAAATAAGTTAAATAAAACAAAAATAAAAAATAAAAAGTTAAACCTTTCTCATTATGTCCACAACACGGGTGTGATCGACACGGAGAGCAAGCACATTGAGAACATCATTGATGAGATCAGGGTGTTCTTGCAAGTAAAAGTGCACAGCTTTGTAATATAGCTCCACATTGGCAACTTTCACAATAATATCTTTGAATTGCATGTGATCCCAAGCTTCTGGGGAATGATTCATCACAGTCGTAGCAGCATTATCAAATTCATCATATTGGACATACAAGTAAGTCAGTTCTTGCCAGTGCTGTTGTTCATCACACGCTCGAATCAGTTTGGGAATATTGAGACGAGTAGAAAACAATTTGATGTGCTCCATGAGCTTCTCGTGCCGATATCTAGCATAAAGGACACCAAGCTCCGTAAAGATGCCCATATGTGCACGTTCCAATCCTAGACCACTCTCCATAAGCGATATGAGCTCATTAAAGCATCCTCTGTTCTGATAATACTCGCTAACCTCTTCAAGGTCGTCGACCTGTAAGAAACACAAAATGATGCAACTTATAGTAAATAACTACTTACTTATAGCTCACTCATAATGTTAACAAAAATAAGTAAAATATAACAGTGTCTATTATATTTAATTACCTGTACAATAATGTTGAGACCACAAATTTGAGCCAAGCGGAACTCCTCAGCATCAACGCAAGCAAAGCATATTTCCTTCCATGTCTTTGCGCTATTTGCCTTCCGGGCCGCATCAACCGCACCTTGGAATTGCTTCAATTTCACTAGAGTACTTGCCAATTTGCCCCAATTGGAAATGAAAGCAAAAATAATTTTTGCAGCCTCATATAAAGCTTCATCATATAGGCGATCACCAACATTAGGCAGATTGGCCACATTAGGCATGAGAATAAATTCTTCAATGTCACCCAGTCTATCAATCTTAGCATATGCATAGATAAGCTCACTGTCTACTTTGGGCTCCTTGGCCTTCTGCCTAACCATGAGAAGATACTTGACAAGGTCATGATAAACATCTGCATCCTGTGCAGCTCTGATGACTTCCAAAAACTGAGTTGCATCGTCAGCACGAATAAATGATTCGATTGCATCACTCACTAATCCTTCCCTTAGTTGAGCTTTGGCCACTTGACTCCAGACAGCATCTTCTTCAACACGATATGCAAATTCTACAGCTCGGTTGATGTCTCGAATATTGTCCAATAACACATTAACAGCCTGGACATTCAAATTGAACTTCTTGAAAATACTGTAAGCTTCTTCATACAATTGAGCATCCACAGCCACTTCTCCAACGGCCGGGCCATCAAAATTATCAAGTCTATTAATATAGTCCATAACCCTCGATGGATCAGCCTTAATTGCTGTTAGGATAAGTAAGTTTTGCAAGTTGAAGTTCCCACTGAAAGCAGAGTTCTGAAGCACAATCTTTTCAAGCAATTCAATAAGTTCATGAGGAAGATCAGCAGTCATGAAGGCTTTAACAGCTGCAGAAACTTGCTCGGGACTTTTGCTTTCAGGCAAAGCAGTGGATACAACTTGATCAATGAGCAACCTCCTAAATTCATTTTCCGGATCAAGAACTTTGGCCCAGAGATCACCATCCATTCTCTCAACGACATACCTGCAGTAATAAAAACAGAGGATCAAGTTTTTTCGAATATGTGAAACAAAAAGTCCTGACACTAAAGCTACACAAATCACAAACCTGGCCTGCAGCTTGAACAAAGAATTCTTATTTGTCACGTTAATAAGTTCATCATCACACTGTCCTCTCCGGTATGCAACGACAGCAAGGGTAGGATCACGCTTCTCACAGTACTTACCCACAACACGTGAATCATAGTATGGGTTGGTGGTGAGGAAGTGCTCCGGATTATTGTTGCTATCTATGATGATTTTACCCAGAGCATTGTGTACATGTACATCTTGACTTCCTTCACTCACAAGATGCTCCAAGAATTGAGTGAGTAAGCGAAGTCGATTCCTGCATCCCATAAGTCATTCATATCACTTCCAGCAAAGAAATGAATCCTTAAGAGGACATACAAGACAATAGCACCTACCTTTTTTCACACTCATCCACCAGAGGCTCAACTGGGAGCAGCGAACGGACAGACAAAATCAGGCCTTTAATAAAATCTTCAGGGCACTCATCATCTAAGAGCTGCCCAACAACTAATGGTGCATTTCCTGGATTGACCTATCAAAAGGACAATTTAGTTAGAAAGCAACAGATAGCAAAATTGAAAAGGGAACTTCGATAAAAAAGCATACCTTCTGCACATATCCTTCAATGTAGCGGAGCATGTTGTTTGAGTACAAGTAATGTGTAAGGTCAGGAACAAAACCAAAGCGGTCACACACATTTATCAGTGGACGGGCATCAGGGAGTTTTGCTTCCATTAAAAAGTTCTTAGTCTTTTCAGGGTCATAAAAATTTGATTCTCTTGTAACACGCTCGACCTCTTTAATTTGCCCAGTCTTGGCAGCCGCTTCAATGTACTTGAAATGAATGTCAGGATCCTCGCTGCAGGAGATAAATAATTAGTATGTAAATAAGCAAATCAGTACCATTGAAACAGGGAATGTCTTCCGAAATAGGATACCTGGAACTCAAGTATGACCCCAAGAAGAAATATAATCCTTCATAGGACTTGAACTGCTCGAATAACCTAATGCATGCTTCCACTCCCAATTGTTCACAGTACTCTTTAGCAACCTACATAAATAATAAATAGTCAGTGTAGCTAATAAACAAGGATAGAGATATTCTTAGTCCCACATTTTCCAAGAATGCTACGCCCAAAAAGAATCTTAAAAAACACATGAGCAAAGAATAGGTCAATACCTATATAATGGGAAAGTATCACAAATACTTTACAGTAGCTTCCAATCATACCTGGACAATAATCTGAAGATTTCCTCTTAAGTTGACCAATAGAAGATCTTTCATGCACTCCAGTGCCCATTCCGTGGAAAGAGTACCAAAGAACTCAACAAGCGCCTGAGAGGACTACATTATTAAGCATTGAATTGCCATCCAGAGAAAAGACAGATAATAATTGGGGTTTCATAACCTGTGGCTCAATTGCATGAGTATTAACAATGACACGCTTGATATCAGGCAGTTCAGAGTAATGCTGCAGACACAAAGATCACTTTAATCAAAAATTGAAAATGAATTTGAAGTTGCACAAGCAGCATATTATGAATGAAGACATTTAACCTGCAGTGCTCGCACGTAAAGACCTGCTTTCTCACATAATTGTGCAATGCGTGGTCTGTCGTAATGACTGAACATCCCATTTGCCAAAATAGCATCAGCCACATTAGGAAAAGTTACAAGATTGATTTCAAGAACCTGAAATTAATAGGAATATGATTCCATTCAATGTCAAGGAGACATGACAGACATTAACTAAGAATCACAGCACGGAGATGGATTATTATTAATTAACCTTAGTTTGCAGGTGTGCATGCTCTGGTAGATTTGGCTTCAGAACATCCAAGAGAAATGCTGTTGCTTCACGAATCATATTCCTCTGGAAAAACAGTTAAATAAAGTATGTTCAAAACCAACTTTCTAAAAAATTTAGATAATGTAAATAAAATATTTCAAACATAAAATATGGATAAAACAAAAACAGGAGTCATAACTGATCAGAAATAAATTCAAACACGAAGAGGATAAAAACATACGCACCTGAAGAAAGAGATCAGTAATGGTATTGTAATCCACTGGACAACCTCCTTCCATTTGAGACATCATAAGGGCAAAATTAACAGCTCCCTTTGCACACCAAAAGAGATCGTTACAACATCCAAATTACAAGGTACTTAATTTGCTATACACAGACCCAAGGATACCTGAGGATCAGACCGGAGAATTGTTTGGAGAAGGAACAGATAATCAGGGGAATACCCAACCTGTTTTATGACCAACATATTTCTCATTTATTAAACCATTATATAACATCAGGATTCGATGACAAAAAGAGATACAAAATATCATAAGCACACAACACAATCATCCAGAATCAGATATAAGATAAAGGATATGATATTTCAACAATGAATATGCAAATGACCTGCTTCGAGTAAATCAAGATTTTGTCAAACTCACGGCGCTCAGCAAATGCTGCAACAACTTTTGGAGTAGCTCTAGCCTTGATATATATCTTCAGGGCAAGGTCATTGTCAACAGTCTGCAAAATAGACAAGTGAGAAAAATTTCAAAACATACAACATAAAATGGGATCTCAGACAGAATGATGTGAGTTAACATGAAGGAATAAAAAGTTTCTAAGGATGGAGATCTCACCTTCACAAGGTCTCCGAGTTCCTCACTACATTCCAGTTTATCTTCAGCCAACCAGTTCTCTAATAGATTCTTTTTGTTTTGGTTGACAACAAGACGAGATAATTCCAGAGACTCAAATGTATTAAGTTTTCCTTTAGTCAACAGTGTTCCAAAGTACTGCAGCAAAGGTGGTGTCTGCCCAGCTTGAACAGGAACACTCTAAAAAGTAAAAACGTGTAAGAACATTATGCTAATTAATTGACGGCATTGACCAAAAAAAAGAAAATGTGCAAGCTTCAACTACAGAATCAGCAACAAGAATTTCTTTAGGAAAAATTGATGACATGAGGAATTATGCTCTCACTAACCATATATACAGCACAGAAAACAAAATTTAACATTTCAGAGTCAAGAGATACCTGAAATTTGGCAACAGTATCAGATGTTCGGAGGATGCCTTGGGGGGATTCTGCAGCCAGCTCCGCAGCCTCCTTATACTTGGTCTGAGCAAACAATTCTTGGAAACGCTGGACAACCTAAGGCATTTTTAATAGAGACAAAAGGTTTAATATTGTTATCCAGTATAAGAATGTCTTCATACAAAGATCAGATCATCTAAAAGGTCCAAAAATGAAGCAATTTTAAAGACCAAGACGACGGCAGGTCCAGTCGTTCATCAAGTATTCCAGAGGTGAAGTGCATTTCATGAGTGATAGAAAAAGAAAAAAAAGCACTTCAAAGGCTAACTAAAGCTTCATTAACCAAAACATGCCCAAAATAGGACATTTACTAAACAAGTACCCCCCCCCCCAACCCACCCAAACAACATCCAGGGAGTGCTGTAAACTCATTCAACCATGAAAATTCAGTATGAGGTTGATTATACAAAGCCAAACCTAACTTACCAAATTCTCAGCGCCTGGGAGGTTTCCTCTTTTAGCAAGATTAACAGCAAGCTCCAGATTGTTTAACTGGAAACAATTGTTTAAGATTCAATATGTGCGATAAAAAGCAAATTCTTAAAGTATAGATCACAAAAGATGATAAACATACTTGACCACTGACAAAGGGCACAATTGTGGCTTCATTGACTGTAGCAAGTAAAACCTGTCCTCGCCTATTAATTGCGTAGAAACCACCAACAGATGAAGCTTCTGATGTCAGAAAAATGGGATCTGGACTGATTCTATTTCTGTATACTGCCGTGGCAGTGTCAAGATCATATACAAATAGTAGCCCAAGTTTTGTAATCACATATATGAGGCTATACTTATGTGAAATCTGCATATACAAAAGAAAATCAACATGAGATATGAAAAGTAGTAGCACAAAACAGACTCACAGGCCACACCAATAAGAAAAGTACCTGCATGGCCACTGGAAAATCATCAGCAAAGTCTGGAGGAAAGAACAGATCTGCTTGTTTTTTAGTGAAAGATGGTTTCCCTGCAACATAGTCAAATGTTAACCAAGGAACTAAAACACAAGTAAGACCTTCAAAAGACTGGAAGAAAATTGAGAATAATCTAATATATATCCACCTGGCTGAGCACCAAGCTCAATAACATGCAACTTTGATGTCACCTGACCCGCATTAGAGCTTTTTGTGGCAAAAGAAATAAGAATTGAATCCTTATCATTCCCTGCTACCTGAACAAATAACCAATGCAACATAAATTTCAAGCCAGCAACGGATTAAAAGCGTCACATCTAATGAAGAATGCATACTCTGAAAGAAGCAAATGATGCAGCATGAGCTTCAAGTGCTTGACTTCTTTGCTGATCCACAGAAAACAGCTGCATGTTCCCTTTGACCAATTGAGGCCGCTGAAGAAAGATATTCATATTATTAAGAAAATGTGAAGTAAACAGAGAAATAAACCTGCATCAATATATTCCCTACTGCTGGAAATATTAAAATGTGACTGGAAACAACAGGTAGCATGTGTAGAGACAGCCAAAGAACTACCAGTGATTTTAAGTAATTTAGCAAATATCTTGCACAAACATCACTGCAGCGCTATATACCAGCAGATTAACAACAACCAATATATTTGCATAAAATACTTTAATTAAGTCATCATGGACTCAGGTGTGCAGTCATCCAGGGAATATCTTAAATTCTTAATCAATCTGAAATTATGCTATGCCAAAAGGCCAGTCAATGAATGTATATAAATAGATGTATCCTTTCTAGATTGCTCGTTTAATATCATTTGGGGCCTACAGAGAGAAAAATGCCAAAAAAAAATAATCTCAATTTAGACGAAGATATGCAACTAAGGATATTCGAGCTGTTACTATCATGATCATCAAATTCCATAAAACTTTCAAAATAAATGTATAAAACTCATAATATAACAGACAGTGGCACACTCAAATGATGTTGTGAATATGATATGTGCACAAAATATAATTAAACATGTTTGAGATAATTGAGCTATTGTTCTATGCACAGACTTCATTATGTTCTATGGATTTATATCTTAAAATAAAATGTACCAGGGAAAAAAAAAAATGATGTTGCATTTGCAATGTAGAATAAAAAACTGTGAACTGCAAAACCCTGATGCTCAGACCCAAAAGTTTGTACTCATTGTGAATAATTATTCGTAAAACTTATACAAGATCTACAGAGACTAATAATAGGGGAACAAACTTACACTAAACAGTTAATTTAATTTAAGGCTGGCCCACAGGAATTTAGATGATAGAAGAAACCGTTATAATACAAATAAAGTAGTTTTTACCATATAATATGGGCACCACAAAAATTAAAATCGATTTCTAGCAATTGCAGTTGTGCAAATATGAGAAAGAAATCACACACCTCAGGTGAACCAGGTGCAATCCCAATCAAAACCAACCACTTTTCAGAAGGATCACATTTATAATTGATAATCTGGTTGTTTGCTAAATTTGCAGTTCTATCAAACATCTTTACTGGTTCTGAATCACCTGCTCATAGCAAGAAAGAAAGAAGTTCAAGAAGACAGTGCAGAACAAAAGAAAAAAGTGAAACCATGTAGTCATGTTAGAAGTAGTCCAACCATGGTATCTTACCTTCAATTGGCCAGTGATAAACTGCAGACTGTGTGACTAAGCCCAACATCTTAGGAGTTATCCACTTCCAGAACACAACCTGTCAAAAAGTACATTAAAAACTGTAGCAACCTAGTTGTGTCATTCGAATCAATATTTGAAGCATCTACGTTTTTAAAGGCAATATGAACTTACCTGCTCCGGCATCTGATAGGACTTCATCTTTGCTTTTGCCTCGATGTTAAATATTTGCAAGTGGTCTTGAGTGGTTCCAGGAAGTTGAGCTTCATCAAGGAAACTACTTTTTCAGTAAGACCAAGATAAAAGGAAATAAAATTTATCATAAAGACATAAACACTTTGATTTTTCCGGTCAATTTTAATTATTAAGAGAAGTATTAATCAGTGACGCCATTAACCATCAGAGTTAGTAACAAAGTCTTAGTGCAACGGGTTTCCCCACAAATTTTTAAATCCAGAAACTTTTCTGAGATAATTTCCAAAATACATCACACCAAAAACCTTATAAAGAACAAGGGAGTAAGAAGCTCAGCAAAGCTTCAACTATACTCGGCATTCATAACGTTAATATTCTTTCTGAGACAGAAGGCTCACTTTTGGTTTATTTGTTAACTTATCAAGCATCCATGACTTGTCCCGATTACTGTTGACTTTACTCATATCAAGTTCTTATAAATAGTGCAGCAAGCTTAGAAATAACTATGAAAGCGATATTATTTCCGAATCATTGATTTGTAATAATTAGGATACTTGAATTCTCTGCTTTGTTTCACAGGCAACATCTAGAGTTTTATTCTGATTTTTACTGGCTCTAACTCTGACAAACTTCCTTGCAAACCATTCGACTTTTACTAAAAGGCTGTTTTTTCAGACAAACCCAGTCTAACAAGCTACTGAGTGAACTTGCTCTCGCTATTCAGACTAATTCAACATGAATCATACAGATAACTTCAACTTTGTGTAAGTTTACATCATAAGATATTTGTCTGTAAGAACTAATGAGCACCACAAATCAAGTGCAAATAATTAAACCAATCAGAGAGACTAGATATAACATTCACCTTTCAATGCCAAAATTCTAGAATTTGGATTCATAAGCGCTGAATCAGCCGTAATGGGTCGCCTCAGCGGTTGCATTGGCATGCTCATATCAATAATCACCACGCTGTTCTGCGGCGCAGTCTCGCGCACACAGATGTACTTGTCCGACTCCATCGTAACATTTGTAAAAGTAATGAACTGGGGATTGATCCCCAGGCTAGTCAACTGTAATCACCAAATAAATACACAGTCAAACTTCATCTCCAATAGCAGCAAAACTACATCAAACTTGCAAACAAAAGCAGCAGATCTGAAACTAAACTAAACAGAGACCAGTCCAAGAACAAAACGGGGAACCAGTGAACCACTCGCAGCTTGCAATTAACCAACGCATCAAATCAAGAAAAAACTTTCCAAATTAGGGGAAATTTCAAATCAGCAGTCAATAAGTTTAAATGAGCGGAATTGGAAATTGGTAATTACCGTGAGGGCTTCTTTCATGGTAATCGGAGCGTTGGCAGCCGCCATGGCTGGCGACGAATCAGAGATTCAAGGCCGAAGCTGCGGATCTAAGCCAAATAGAAGTGCGTATCAGCAGATTTTTCGAGATCTGGGAGGAAAGAGAAACCCTCGTACCCTCCAGCCAAAGACAACAGGAGATCTAGAGAGAGGGAGGGGGGTTCTTCTAAAGAGATAAACGAAGTAAAGAAATGAAAGTATATGAATAAAGTTATATATATATATATATATACAATGCGACATCAAAAAATTGAATTTTCATGAGAGATATCTTAATAATAATCATTAGAAAAAAGGAAAGTGTACACACCTGACTGAGAGAGGGGCAATTTTTCTGCGGTAGGTGCTCCTGCAGTTAAGTTCTATGACTCATAATAACGGTTTCTTTTTTCTTTTTTTTTTTTTTAACTTAGATAGTTTTATTGGAGAAGAATTCACATAAAAAAATTATATAAAGACACAATCATATAAAAGAAGATTTATGTATCATTTATATAAAAATACAATATTTATTAAATAAAAATTAACTATATCATTTTTAGTAAAAATATATATTATTTACGAAACAATGTCATTTACACAATAAAATACATCATTTTTACTAATAAATTTAAAACATACATTAATTACTAAAAAATCCGGTTAATATAAAAATATATATATATATATATATATATATATATATATGTGTGTGTTTAGGTCAGTTAAAAAAATAAAGTCCATTTTATATAAGTTTTTGCCTTTTAAATTATAGTACTTTAATTTAACTCTTAATGAAAATGCTTTACTAAATGTGTAATGAAATGCCTTTTTTAAAATCATCTTCAAAAAATGTTTCAAAAGTACATTTTTTGATAATTTTTTTATTAACAATCAAATTCAGATAATTATTTGTGTAATGATGTTGATATTATTATTTAAAATAAATATTTAAGTATTATAATATATTGAACAGTTTAAAAAATAAATAAAGAAAGAAAATTGAGTTGATCCTCATGAATTTGGTCATCATCGTGGAACAATGCCTACCTTTTTTAAAATTGTAATGGTCCCTACCTATTTTTTTATTATTTAATTTTTAAATAAAATAATACTAGATTTACACTCGCGCGATGCGCGATCAACACTAAATAAATAAATAATATTATATTTGATAATCAATAAGATTATATATATTTTACTACGTAATTTTATTAATTATTTGAAGTCGTATGTAATTTTGTATTGATACAACAATAATATTAGTATCTATATTTATAGAATTAGATCAATATAATTAAAGTTTTATTTTATTTTCCTCATGAAATTTATTTACAAAATGCAAAAAAAACATTTCTCACAATATAATGGACTAAATTTTCTTATATGAAATATATATTAGTTTGTGATTTTATTTTTTCGCATATATATTAGTACATTTGAATGATACTTTTACTGTGTACATGAATGAGGATCAAGATCTAAAATTATGTTCGGTTCCACTATATAAAGATTCAACCTAACTAAGAAAAACTCATTTCCAGAAAAGGGAAAAGTATGAATTTTATTACAAATGATTATTATTTTGTCAAATATATTACAACATGCATATTATCAAAATATATTAAAAACTAATAGTTTTATGAAAGATATATGATAGGAGCCGATTTCCGGCGATGAAAAGTTAACGTGGCATACTGGATGACACATAACCATTTAAAATTACACGACATCGTGCAAATACATTACAAATTATTATAATTTTCTCAATCGTATTATAAATTATGTATATCCTAAATAAAAGCTCATACTATCAAATTTATTCTTTTATTACGAAAATATATTTATTTGTATTTTAAAATGTTAATAAAAATATAGTTATATTCAGAAATATTTAAATAAAAATCTTTGACAATTTTTCAAAAAGAAAAAAAATGAAAAAATTCATATTTTAAATTTCCTATTTATTTTTCTCTCATATCTCACTTTGCAAAACCAAAAAATTAACTATTTTGTTCAGCGATGTGTGAGACCATAGCAAAAGTATAAGAAAATTAAAATGAGTGTTTTTCATATTTTTTTTTCATTTTTCATTTAATTTGTCAAGAATTTTTATTTAAATATTTCAAGCATAATTATATGATTTAAATATTTTAAATATAAATAAATATATTTTCATCATAAATTTTAAATAAATTTGATGTTTTAAGTATTTATTTAAAAATATATATAGTTTGCAATATAATTGAGAAAATCACAATAGCTTGTAATATATTCGGAAAAATGACAATAATTTGTAATATATTTGTACAATGATATGTAATTTTAAATGTTGACATGCCACCCGGCAAGTCACGTCAACTTCTCATAATCAGAAATTTGCTCCCGACATAAATTTGGAATAAAACTAATAGTTTGTATTATATTTTGATAAAATACATTTTTTTGTGATATATTTGAGAAAACCATAATAGTTTGTAATATAGTTGATTCTTTTTCCTAAAAAAAAATAAATTCATTATGATCAAGTTTTCAAAAATATTTTGTTTAAGATTCTAACCTGCAATAAATAAGATAACTCTTAAAAAACGATATTTATGCTTTTGAGAAATAAAGTGTCACAAATAATTTCCTTTTAACTTTTTATTAATATATATATATATATATATATGTTGTATACCTATGGATTTTTTCTAGATCAAAACAATATTCCGTTAATATTAAATAAAAAAGGTTATAAGTGATAATATTTTTTGGATGAGATAATTTGGGTTATTAATTTAAATCTTTTGATATAGCTAATATTTCTATATTGTTAATTTTGTTATATAATTAAGTGGTTTAAAGATGTATAAATAGAGAGAAAATGAAGATATATTAGTTAGAAAAAGGAAAAATAATATAATAATAATGTGAGTGGTGATTTTGGAGGAAAATGGCATTTTCGTAATTATTGCAAACATCTTGGTTTTATTTATATATATATATAATAAATTAGTTAGAGAAAGGAAAAATAATAAAATAATAATTGAGTGGTGATTTTGGAGGGGAAATGACATTTTTGTAATTATTGCAAACATCTTACTTTAATATATATATAATAGATTTGATCAAAATCATGTTTAACATTTAAATACATTTTAACAATTTAAAAAATAGAAAATTAATAAAGACAAATGAGGAGAATTGAGGTCTTGGACCTTCAAAATTAATAATAATAATAATAATAATAATAAGTTCATTAGGAACCCGACTTGCCTAAAAAATGAAAATTAAAAAAGAAATGGTCAAATAGAATTTTAAGTAATGCTTACCTATTTTTTTATTATTTAATTTTTAAATAAATTTAGGGATGTTAATCGGGTCAATCCGTCGGGTTTAAGGCTAGCTCTATTGGGCCGTGATAACTCTCATAAAGAGTTATCTTTTGATCTCTTCTTATGAACTTTAGATGTTGTTTTGAATAAGATCCCTAGTAATCAGAGTCCTTTTTGTTTGTGTTATGCATCTTTGTAAATAGGTCATGATATTTTAACTTATGCAAGTATTAATAAGTTTTTGCAAGCTTTTGGTGAAGTTTTGATGAGGTTCGGAATGCTAGAGCTTTCCGGCCGCATGTTGGTTAGAAGTCATGCTTGAGCACGGGAGATGCATGGATAGAAGAAAGAGGATTTTTTCTCTCCAAGACCATTTGAAGACAAAGATAAAGGTCCTTTTTGATATTGTCTGCTGGGAGGACAGATGTCGCTGTAATACCCCGTGCCTAAATTGTAAATCTTGTCTATGTAAAGATCG
>JAPKLW010001495.1:78908-105025 GCA_026898455.1 Plectranthus barbatus | reverse complement strand
CAATGTAACGCGGCTCCATAGCGGAAGGTCAGATGGGGGCGTTACAGTCGCAATGGGGGCCGAATTCTTGTCTGGACAGAACAATGACATCTTCACACGCGGAAGCATCTTGGAAGAGAGAAGAGAGATCGACGGTTTTGGAAGAATGGTGCAAAAATATCAACAAAGAAATATACTTTTTGGAAAGGATCGGATAACACAACTTTAGAGAATACACGAGCGGAGATAGTAGAAGGCGATTGGAGTACCAGCTTGGAGAAAAAGTCATTGGAGCGAGAAGGATCATCGTTGATAGTTTGGTTTTAGATTTTTTATTTGTATTTTGACGATGAATGATCTTGCATCTCCTTTTATCTCTTTTGCAAGTATGAGCTAACTCCATTTAGCTCTTGGGTTGTGGAACAATTCGTTGTTGCTTGATTGTATGTCAGAACTATGCTTTGTATGACTAAACTTGTCTTTGATCTTGTTTATATTGGTTTCTTGAGCACGACAGCGGATAGAAACATTTCACTTATGGAAACCGAAAGGAGAAATAGGCTGAGAATATCTTAGACAATTGTATTTATCGCATAGACATATGAGATGATACAACTTGAGAGGACTGGATTTACTGGGTGTCATCACTTGAATATCGTGGTAGGCATCGACATATGAAACCCGGTAGGATAGTGTAGATCTAGTGGGACGACAGTTTGCTAGACAGGTTAAGAAAAGTTCTAAGGTTCAGTTGCATGCGAGACAGAAACTGTAGCATATGAGAAAGTAGAAGTGAATTGTATTCCATGACCCAAGTGTGCTCTCTTTATTATTAGTGAATCATTTTACATCATTTATGTTTATTTTGTGGAACGAGGAAATATTGTTGATCTTGGTTTTATGTGGAATCATAGTTTATGCATATTTTTGTTTTGAGTAGACGATTAGACACAAACATCCTTTCAATTACAAGAAATTCTTTGTGCACGATTTAGAAACTCACTCCATTGGGTTCGATATCTGGTCTCACTTGACTGTATTACTTGTGGATTGTGTATACTTGCACATTGGTTCTGTAGTCACACTATAGCACACAACAGGCTACTGGTTGCTTGATCCTGACCCAACCATCGGTTTTCGAACCAGCTCGTCGGGCAAATGAATTTATTAATTATTTTTTATTTTTAATATATTTTTCACTCTTTTAATATTTAAAATGTTGGAAGATAAACAAAATATTATTTCTCTATTATGAAAATGCAAAACACATCACAAGCTTTTATATAATGATACATTTAACTATTAAAAATATATTATTTTTTAGTTTATAAATAAATGAATATGTTTTAACTTCTTAAATAAATAAACTTAACTATGTATTGAATACTATTTGAACTAAATACAATTACACAACTTAAAATTTAATTAATAAATATCATCTTAAATATTTGAAGTAGATTTTAGTACTATAATTATGAAAAATATATTAATAAAAATGATAATTTGGATAATCGGATTTCGGGCTTAACCCTATCGTGTCTCAGATTAATCGAGTTTCGGGATGAATTAACATCCTAAATAAATAATATTTAATAATATTTGGTTAAAACTATATTTAATATTTAAATACATTTCAACAATTAAAGAAAAATTAATGAAGACAAGGATCCCGACTTGCCTAGCTAAAAAATAGGATCCAAACTTGCCTAATAAATTAATGAAGACAAATGAGGATCCCGACATTCAACAATTAAAAAAATCGTCAAAAAAATATTAAACACATTTCAACAATTAAAGAAAAAATTAATCAAGACAAAGGAGGATCCGACTTGCCTAGCTAAAAAATAGGATCCCGACCTTCAACAATTTAAAAAAAAAGTTCATTAAAAAAATGGTAAGATCCCGACTGGCCTAAAAAATAAAAATTAAAAACAATGGTCAAATAGATTTTTAAGGTTTGAGGGAGGGTCGGGAACATAAAAATGAATGAGGTCGGGACTTGTCGGCAGGTCGGGGTCGGTCTCGACCTGATTTTAATTTTTTTGAACTTTTTTATTAAAATTATAAGTTAGGATCATAATTTAATTTTTATTAACTTTTAATTATTTGAGAGTAAATTTAAAATTCAATATTTTTCATTTTTTATGCGAAAAGTACAACGACCTTCTGAAACTTGATAGAGTTGTGTACTTGAGGCATTTTATGAAGAAAAAATTTTTGAAATAGCCAATTTGACTATAACACATATCGATTTTAGCCACTTTTGTGTATATGTATCGAATATAGCCAAAAGTACATTTTGTCATAACTTTTCAGGTGTTTTTGAATTTGACATGTGACATATGTATTAAAAATATATATACAAATAAATATGTTGGAGGGACTGAGTGGGATCCCATTAAAATTTTTGAAATAATTGGAAATTTGAATATTCGATTTAATAATAAAAAAACGAGTGAGACCGAGTGAGACTCCGACTGCGACCACGAGTGAGACTCGCTGACACGAGTCACACCGAGTCAATGCCCGACACGGTAGCGACCCCGAGTGAGACCGACTACGACTCGGTCAAAAAAAATAAAATAATGCTTGTCAAATAATTATTTTATAACATTAAACCCTAATTTTGGTCCCCCCATTTCTCATGTCGTTTTTTTTTGTGTTCTCACTCGTTCTCTACCGCCGACTGCAAACCTCCGCCTCCCCAGCACCGCCGCCGCCGCCGTCCCCGTCGCCATCGCCGTTCTTGCAAGCCATGGCCGCAGCCGCAGGTTATGAGGTTAGTTCCTTTAACTATGGTATAATTCCCTTTTTTTCTCATATTTTTTCATGAATTAATTCCTTATTATTTTTAAATTCTTATTATGTATATGGTTGATTTATGTGTTTGTGTTAATATTTATATGTGTTTGAATTTTTTGAAATGTGTTATGTTTGGAAATTAATTTATGATATATATGTTGATATATGCGTGTGTAATTTGTTGAAATGTGTTCATTGTTGTAATGTTGATATATGCGTGTGATTAGGTAGAATTAATAGTTGATATACTAGTGTGTTAATTTTTGTTTATTATTTGCGTGTGTTTTTGGTGCACACGAGAATTTAATTTTTTTTTGTTTATTTGAATTATATGCATGGTTATTTGGAATTTATATATATTGTTTATCAATAATTTACAAATATTTATTTGTGATGGTATTATATGTGCATATTGAATGTATTAGACCTTATATACATGGTGCATCTTGTAAAATAAACTAATGCACGAAAGTTTCAATATTAGATCACATTGATACAACTTTACGGTCCGTAGGAGGTGCTCAATTGTTAGAACAGTTTAAGAATGGACCTTTTGGCAATTTATTATATTGGAAAATCAGGGTCCAAGTGCATCTCAACCACTTTTAGAATTATTAAGTTACCAAATTAGATCTCCCACCCCATCGGAGTTATGGTTTTTAATTGGTGGATAGCCTATTAGATTCTCAGTGACGGAGTTTGCCTTAGTTACTGGTTTTATGTTTGGATCTAGTAGTTTTAATGTATCAACACGTTATGACCCAGCTAGTACTACAGTGTATACACAGTTTTGTGGTGGTAGGTCTATTAGTGCGAAGGATTTCTTAGGCCTATTCAAGGATAATAAAGTAGTTACCACTCGACATGACTTGTACTTGAAGGTTGCTAATATGCTAGCATTATGGCACTTTGTACTTCGGTATTCGGAGAAGCGTAAGATTGAGGCTTGGATGTATGAATTAGTTGATAAGTGGGATATTTGGTGTGGATTCCCATGGGGTGCATACGTGTATCAGTCGTTACAACATTATATCGCGTATGTTCCGACCACTGTTGCTGAGCTTGGACAAAACTTTCATCTAGGTGGACCGATTTGGGCTCTGTAGGTAAAGTATTATAGCGTTTATTGCTTTATTGTTGTGAAATTATTTTAATTAATTTGGACATTTATTTTTGTAGGTATGGTCTTACGAGGCCATTCCGAAGTTGGGATCTGAGTGTGGGGAACTGAAGAATCCGATGGTTATTCCCAGATTTTTAAATTGGAAGTTTAGCAGGCCAGAGGCTAAGAATTGGAGGACTTTTTTTGCTGATCCGAGTGTAAGTAATTTCTATAAATATTTATACATTTTTATATATATTTACTTACAATTTTTTTGTTATTGCAGCTGACAGCCTTGTCTGTTCTGTATCCTACTGCTGAGGAGGAAAGGACTGCATAATATGTGTCTAGTAAACAAGAGAACCCCATTGGTGTTATGTTTCACATGGCTGAAAATCCAGTTCGCGCAGTCAGGAGACGAGATGATGGTCTCCCTATTCTGCATCGTCGAGCAGCGCATGTTGGTGGAGGAGGACATGATGATGAGGGACCTATTGTAGATGAGCCATATATTGCTATTGAGGGACCTAATGTTCATGGGGGCGGTTCGGGAGCGGATGATCAGGGGCATAATGTTGATCGGGGCACTCGTGAAGGTACAGGGCACGAGACTGGTGGTTCCAGGGAGTCTCGTAGGCGCAGTCGATCGACCCGACATGGTTCTTCATCCAGTGGGGACTCTGGTGATTCTCGGAGATTCTGTGGATCACGAAGATTGCTTGCTCTGATCCGGGATACAGTATCAGTTGTTGTTACTGCTGCGGTGAATGTTGCAGTGCCCACTGCAGTCAATGTTGCAGTGCATGCTAAAGTGCCAGGTGCTGTTGATCGTGCAGTGACAGAGAGAATGGTCCCGTAGTTGGGTCGGATTGTTTTCGACTTTTTCTACGTATAATGAAAACAACACACATATTTAAATTATTACAACAATACTCGACATACATTAATGATAACAACATGCATACTGATAGTATTACAACAATACTCGACATAAATTAATTATTTGTAGCTCGATCAGGACATGTGCGCTTCGTGTGTGTTTCAGATCTGCATATACTGCATTTTTTCTGAGCACGTTGACTGTTACGCAAACCCTGACCAATCTCGGCTCCCGATGGGCGTCGTCGATTTCTGGGGCATCCTGCTTGACGAGATATAATTGGAGACATTACACGCAAAGAACTTGCTTCAGGTGAAACATCCCACTCGTCTTGTGGTGACAATGAGTGCACGACTCCACCATATATTTCTCGCCAAGTTGATGTCCTATAGTAAGGATTTACAAAGTCGTAAAAGTCCAACCCAACATGCCTGTCGTAATTAAAATTAAGTTAATAGCAAATTAAAAAAATAAAATTAAAATTAACTTATATAAGTTTACCAAATGGCCGCAGCGGCATGCGAGCACGGTATGAGGTCCAGTTGGAACTCACGACAATCGCACATAGCTGACTCAAGATCAACCTTCCAAGTTCTTTCTCCATCGATCACCTTCATTTTTCATTGATGATATGGGTACCACTAAATATGTGTGTGATATCTCTACAAACGGACTAACTTTTGCAACAACCTCCTCGGTCAAGATATCATCGCGCGCAAACGCCTTAGCTCGTTTTTATCAAACCATTTTTCAAGAATACCTCTGTAGGTGTCAATAATAGAGCATACAGGCAAACGTCGGGCATCCAGTAAGCGAGCATTGAACACCTCAACTGCATTTGATGTCAAGAACCTATATCGACGTACGCGACACTGTGACCTTGCCCATCGCTCTGGTCCTACATCCAATAGTTTCTGAAAGGCTGCTGGATTCTTTTGATTAATCCTGTCCATCGCTTGTTGATATGTTGCAGACCGGTAAGCGTAAGCAGCACGTTGGTAGAGCGCAGCTATGTCAGGACCGAACCTTGTCATTTTATTGAGAAAATGGTAAAAACATAAGCCTTGTGGCACATCAGAATAAACTTCACTCATCGCATTGGAGATGCTAATGTGTTGGTCGGAGACAATCAATAACTGATCATTGCATCCAAAAGAAATCTGTAATCGAGACATGAACCATTTCCAACACTCATCATTCTCGATGCGGCCGACACCAATAGCAAATGGAAAGACATGTTCGTTACCATCTTTTGTGACAGCAACAAATAACACGCCTTTGTTTCTGCCCTTCAAATGAGTGGCATCAACAACGATCACCTGTCTTAATAACCCGTTCTCAAATGCACTCCGAGATACACCTAGAGCAACAAATAAATGACAAAATCTTCCATCGGGTGCAATCTCCAAATCCGTTAACGTACCCGAATTGCATTGCCATAACACCTCAAGATATTTGGGCAGCATAATAAAAGAATCTTCTAATACCACCGTATATCATCGAAATTGTCGCATTTCGAGCTTTAAGTGCAACGCCATAGCTGGTACGGATGCCAAATGATGCCTGCAACTCTGTCATAATTTCTCGTGGTTTTATGATTGATCCTTGCCGATGCATCTTTCGAGCAAAATACGCAGCAACAACTTTGGAACATACATTTCGGGATCCTATGCCTGCAAGATTCATAATGCAATCATGATTACGAACAAACTTGCGTATGATCCAGCAACTACCTCTGCACGATGCCCGTATGAGGAACGAACAAGATGCACTTCGTTTGCAAGTGTACTCAACGCGAGTACTAGATGAGCGCACCACCTTAAATTCAAAACGGTGCTCCATATGCCACAAAGATACGGCAATTAGAAGATCATCCTTTGTATAAAATATAGAGCCCAATGAAAGTTCTCGATCAAGTATGGCTGCAACATCCCGTACCATTGGTGACTATGATGAATCCAACGAAATAATTGGAACTAGCCAATTATTTAAATCGCCTTCAACTTCACATGAATCTGGGAGAGGATGGGTTGACATAAGATTCGATATAAACGCACTCATTCCACCCGCTGATCGGATCCATGCAGAAAATTCAGCAACCGTAAAATCCTTTAATGCATCAGAATTGATGAAATCTTCATCATCGCTAGACTCCTCCTCGGATTCCTCGTCGTCATCTTCATCATTAGAGTCAACAACAAGACCCATCACTTGTTGAGTGGTGACCTGTATTTACATTCCCCTCCTCCTCATCCTCCTCATATGCATGCTCGTATTCTTCATGGGGAGGCTCATCATTTAAATTAGGTATTTGGGAGCTCTGACTACCACCTTGTGATGACGTACCAAAAATCAACGAGTCCCCAAATCTTTGTAGATCTTCCAAATCTGAACTAAAATGCTGGTAAATTGGTGGACTGCTTGATGATAAGAACGACATGTATGGGGATGGCTCCCGATGTGAAGTCCCAACACCGGTACTCGCCGTATGATTCATAACAATATAAACATGCGGCTCCGAATAAAGAGCAACCAGTCGTTGAAGGTCTCGATCCGTCACCAACAATGATTTTACAAATCTCCCACTTCGGGATTGGGTAGCGTAATAAATATTATACTCACCGTGTATGGATTCCGCATCAAAAATAAGTTGAATGTTGATTCTTAATGCGGTTATGGAAATGTTGGCGATTGGTAAATAAACCAATCGTTCTTGTCCGACAATGTAGTTGCACGAGTCGTCCCATTGCCCATAGTAATGAACTATAACATTGCACCAGTGCTCCATTTTCAGAAGCAAAAAAATTAATTTTGATGAAGACAGAAAGAGAATGAAAATGAAAGAAAAGTTGAAGTGCGAAGAAAATGAAAGAAAAGTTGAAGTGCAGAGAAATGTGTATGTCACCGCGAACTTCACTTCAATTATATAAGTTATAACGAGTGTCGGCAAATACACATAAATAATTGTTATAATATAATTGATTAAAAAAAATTGAATTGATTAATATTTTCAGCAATTTCAGTGTACGATTCATTACCCTTCACATAATATTTCTACAAAAACCTATTTCATAGGTATGCAATATGCATGGATTCATCAAATCAATATGTTTGAAGACTTTATTGCATTAATATTCAACGACGAAATAAGTAAAAATCTTTGTGCAAAATCAACTAAAAAGTAATGCAACTATTTTTTTAAAATTAAATACGCAACTAATATTATTAAAATTAAATACGCGAGTAAATATTAATGTAAAATACATAATTAATTAAAGATCTAAAAAAAATTGAGAGAGACCGGGTCGCCACCGATCTCACTCGGTGGCACTCGGTCTCACTCGCTCGGGCCCACATTATTAAATAATTGAGTGCGACCGAGTCACCACCGGTGTCACTCGGTGGCACTCGGTTCGCACTCAGTGGGGTCCACACACAATAAATATTTTTTAAAATTATTGAGGGGGACCGAGTGGCAACCGATCCCACTCGGTTCGCCCTCAATGGGACCCAATCTCAACTATATTTTCATTTAAAATAAATAAAAAAACCAAATGAGACTAATGTTTTTAATCTCGATATTTTAAAAAAATGAGTGCTACCCTAATTATTTATTTTAGTGGGTAAATAAATTGAATTTGGCTCCTAAATCTATAAAATTAGTTAATAACCAATTTTAACGAATAGATTAGACATATATGTCAAAATACTTGCAATCAAATGCTTTGTAAACTAATTCCAAGGATAAAAATTGTACTTTGGCTAAAATTGCAATCACATTATAAAAGTGGCTAAAATTGATATGTGTTTTAACAAAATGACTATTTCAAATAATTAAGACTTTTATGAATGTTTTTATAAAATGAGGTTCTTTTGTGACATGTTATAGTGAAAAGGGGCATTACAAAATTTTTCTCTTAATTTAAATAGGAAGATGATGTATCTCGAACCCATAATCAATTAATTATACTTGAGGTTGAAGTTTTTTTTTGTACAAATATATGAAATATCCGTTTTTCTTATCTAAAAATCTTAAATGACCACTATTACGTATACATGCAAGAAATTACTAATTTTATGTAAACTTCCACATATACCCCTAGTTCGAACGTAATTTTGTGCTGGTTTTTAATTTGATCCATCATTATTGTAATCATACAACCGTCATTACTCAAATTATTGCTAAAAAATATATTAACCTAGATAGATTTTTATATTCAATCAAGTTTTAATTATATATATTTTTAAATACTAGATTAAAATTTAAAATAATGGTAATTGCAATTTTAATGGACTAAATATTTTTTTCCCATTTTTTTATTCAACGAAAATTTATTTCTTTATTTAAGCACAAAATTTAATGAAATTAACAAAATAAAAAAAATTATGCTATCGTTTGCGATTTTGATTTACCGTTTGCTTTTTTTCATTTGGCACTAAAATATAACATTGAAATTAAAAAAATAGTAAAAACATTGTCATATTTTTCATTTGCCTATTTGTAATTTTCAATTAGTCATTTTCGACTAAGTGTTAATAAAATCAAATAATTAAAAATAATAATTATAATATGTTTGTCATTCAATTCATTTTGCTTAATGGAGTGCAGTATTGTAATATCCCGAATTTAATTAAGTTATTAAATATTTAATTAAATAAATAAATAAACATTTATATTTTGCAAATTATATAATATTGCATCACTCATTTCCACCTTTCCCGTACGCCCCCACCCGTGCTGTCATATTCCTCACCATTTTCCAATCATCTCCTTTTACCGCCGGCCGGACCACCACCACCCGAAGGAAGCCCGTACTGTAAGGAGTCTAAGGAGCCCGAAAACGTACGATTTCGTCGAGAGACGACGGAGATATTCGTGTGTGAAGGTAATCCGTCGATTTTTCGATAATTTTCGATGTCGGCATGAAACTCATACGAAACAATTATGAATCGGAGTTTGACTTACATATTCGTGTTCCTCATGTCGTAGGAACTCGTTAATACGCATAACTCAAAGCTTGGACGGCGGAAAAGCCGTCGCTGCCTCTATGAAAAATATTCCGGTGAGCTTCGACCACCTTCATTTTTTAATTTATTATATATTTATTATTTTTAAAAATAATACAAATATGATATATTTTATGTGATAATATTTAAATCAAAATCTATAAATTTTGTGTTTGATATACTTCTTTTTATTTTTATTAAATATATATATATATATATATATATATATATAGTTTGACGTATAATATAGAAAATAATTAATATTATATTTATATTAAATGTAACATCCATGAATAAAAGATAAATATATTCGAAAGAATCACTAAAAATATTATAAAATATATTTTTGTTAATTATATATTAATATTATAAAACACGATATATTTAATCCGCGAATAGGGTAGGTGTAAATCATCACTTCATATTACAATTTTGTAAATTTTGTTTTATTTGATATGTTTTATAATATAACATACACATATATTTCAATAAACAATAATAACAATTTCAACAAAATATTGCGTAATTTTTGTAAACCATTACATTTTCACTATTTTATCTCATTTTCTATTTACAAACAATGCAAATATAAGTTTTTGATAGGTTGATTTTATAAAACAAAATCTTATTTTTATAAACTTTGTGTTTAATTCACTTGCTTTGATTTTTATCATATATATATATATATATATTGAATGTAAAATATGAAAATATATATAAAACTATACAAGATATCTTTATAATTGTATATTAATATAACTAAATAAAATATTAAATATATTATTTGTACAAAACACTAGTGTAAATATAGTGAAATAAAAATATAGCACAAAATAGTGGATTAATTCCACATATCTAAATTAGGGAAAATTTTATAAGTCAAATATAATTGCAGATACATCATGTGTATGAATTATTGGGTTGGAGGAGCTTTTTGGAGGGTAATGATGAATGTGGTGAGGCTGCTATGAAAATGGTGAGGAATAGGCTATGAATGTGGCCTTTTAAATTACAAATTCTAATTCGCTCAACACTATCGACGAACTTGCTAGTTTCATTTCACTACACTAATAAATATTGGTTACTGTGTCATTTCACTTTGGAATTATTAATTTGAGTCGGAGGAATAGCTCATAATGTTGTTTAGTTGGGTTTGGATTCACAAAATAACTCTTGTCTGTATATTACTTCTATGTTATGCTATGACACTTTTTTGTAGCTAACCCTCTTGTTAGTGAAAGTACAATATTTGCTTAAAAAAAATTAAAAAAATAATGGCTGCCTATATTTTTTAGAAGCACTGATTTTATTTTTAAGAATTTAGGTGGGATCTAAAAATACTAATAAATAGATTTCTGATTAACTATTTTGGAAAATAAAAACTCTTAATTGTGCATAGGTGAGGATATAAATTAGGCTTTTTACTAAATTATTATATTATATGACATTATAAAAATTTTAATTAAAAGAAAATTGAAACTCGAATTCTAATTGTATGTATGGTGATTCTAAACATAATTTCAATTTTTTTAAAAATTTAAAATATGTTTGTATTGGAAAGAGAAAATATAATGGGAAAACTATGAATTTTATCCCAAATAATTGAGTTTTTGGGAATTTTATCCCAAGTTATTTAGGTTAGAGAATTTTATCCAAAATAATTGAGTTTCTGGGAATTTTATCCCAAGTTTTCTAGGTTAATAAATTTTATCCCAACTTTTAATTTTGTTTGAAATTTCATCCCAATTACTAACTTTGTTACATATTTGCTACTATTTTTTTACATGTACACGTCCATGTTGAATTTTTTTTATCCAAAGAAAATCAAAAGCGCGCGCAGGAATGAAAGCGTTGAGAGATACATCTCAGCCGCTGCAGAAATCGAGCAAGCAACGCACAATTATTACACAGATCACATAAGCTTCACTGCAGTTGAGTTCGTGGAGATGCGGGTGCTCGATGCATGCTTCATCATCGCATTAGTTCAAAAATCCCACCGCTGAGGAATGAGGGGAGGAGATGGGATTTAAGAAGGAAATATTTGAGAATTTAGGGACTTTGGATTTAAATTGCTTACGTGCTTTTGTTTTTCTTTGGATAAAAAAAATTCTACATGGACGTGTACATGTAAAAAAATAGTAATTCAGCAAATATGTAACAGAGTTAAGTATTTGAGATGAAATTCCAAATAAAATTAAAACTTGGCATAAAATTCTCAGAAATTTAATTATTTGGGATAAAATTTCATAACCTAGAAAACTTGGGATAAAATTCCATAAATTCAATTATTTGGGATAAAATTCATAGTTTCCAAATATAATTGGGTTTCCGTGTGTGATTTTTATTTTTGCCCTTTTTTTCAGTCTCTCACTTGCAGCCCCTGCTCCTCTCTCTTCCCGCCTACTCTTTCCCTCTCTTCACTGCTCAAACTTGAAGCCTCTTTCACCCACATTTTCCCTTCCCTCATCGGTTCCAACAATTCGTTAATGTATTCCAGTGAATTGTGCAGCTAATTTCTGTTTTCTGCTCTAGTTGGATTGTGAGTTCAATTGTTTTCTCCACCGATTCTCAATTTTGGAATAGATGAAAACTCTCTTGATAGTGGCTTTCTCTCTTCTAGGTTGGCTGGTTTGTTGGGCTTCTTGTAACTTGCTGAGTGACCGCGCTTAGAGCTTGAAAATAAGGTAAACTAAGAGCTGCAGATTTTGCATTGATATGCATTGTTAAGTGGCTCAAACTACATTTAGATTTCTTGCTCGAATTGTGTTGTTTAAGAACTTAAGTTTGATTTTTTTTTGGTGGTTTCCTGTTTGGCACCTCAAAACCCCCAATGTGAAGAAGGCGGGAGAAGATATTCTCACTCTCCAATTCAATTCGGCCTAGACAATGCCTCGTTCGGGGCGACGCAGTCCTTCATCATCTCTCACTAATGATTGTATTGCGGCAATGGCAGAAGGGCTTAGTCCTAGTTTGTATAATCACTTCCTTGGCCTTCTGTGGGGTGACGATGACTCAAATTATTTAGCTAAGGCAAATTTGAGTGCTGATTCAGAATGGGAGTCCTTCTGTGATGTGATAACAAAAATCTGTCAAAGGTCTAAAACGATCACTAAGTTATCAGATTCAGTTTCAAATTCATCCTGGGAGTTCCTAACCAAGAGCAAATATAATCAGCAATATTTAAGGAATAATTTTGTTGCTGTTGCTTTCCCTGGACTACCATCTAACTTAAAGGTATCAGATTCATCTGATGTCATTGTATCCCACACTCAGAGAACAGAGGAAGACTTTTGCCTGAAGTTGATGACGGAAACATTGGAGTCATTGCATGCAGTATATGAAACTCTTAAACTTGACAATCTTCGGAAAAGGTGTTATTCCTTACTTTCATCTATTTCTTATGTGTCTTTGTGAAGCTTTGGATTTCATGTCAGTAACTGGTTCTTCTTGTTACTCAAGTGCACCGTGTAAAGAGTTTGTAACTCTTTATTATAAATCCTGTACATATCCTGTCATATATGCCAATGATAGTTTCTCTGTTCAGATTTCATCCTTGAAATTCATCAGAAAGAAATAGTATGCATTAGAAACATAACTGCTTAAAACAAGAGTTCCATGGGCTAGGTTTTTATCTTTATAATATCTTTTTTATACATCTTGGATCTTAGGATTTCTTTTACCTGCAAGTATCATAATTGAATGAAAAAGATGATATCTGAGAATCTTTCATGTTTGCCTGAGCGTGTAAGCAGTAGGAGCTTATATAGTTTCTGTTACTTATTGGTTGCATGGTGTTTTGTTTCCCCACCTAATCATCTTTGGCCTCCAAGTATATGAGCCATCTTTCCTTCATGATTGTTTGGCATGACCAGGGCCTGGTTAAGTTCATTCAGGAAATCACTGTATAAGTAAATATAACTTTTATTTGATGTAACTATAAGAATTTGGATGTCCACTTTGGACTAAAGAATGTCATTTTTCTTATCAGTTCTAGAACATAGTTATGATAATACAAACTCTAATATCGTATATGGATGTAAAGCTACAACTTTTCTGGTATAAACATTACCATTTCAATGCTGATCCGGCTATCCCAACTCAAGTTTTCCAGTAGGCCTCTGAGGAGATGAAGTTTTTGATGATAGCGCACATAAGTTGTTGACCAGAAAACAAGCTGAACCTGCTGCTCATCCCTTCCAACTTTGGCTCTTCAAATATTGGGAATTTTGGTTATAAGTTGTATACTATTGTGGTGGTTAAGAATGCTTCTTTTTTCCCTATCACTTAGGTACCTAGTTTCCTCAACTGTCTTGTATTTAGGTTGTTGAAAATAAATCTTACAGTGACTGCCTGTTGAGTCTCTTCAGATGAAAGATGACCCTGATCAGAAACTTATCCCTGTTGGTTGCCACTGTTTTCTTTTTTTGGAACAAAGGTGAACTAAAATATCATTCAAGTGATGAATTTTCTTATAGATGAAATCACAGATATTGACTTGAACAAATAAGTGGGCACCATGGATGCATATGTTTACTTTGTGTTCATCAAACATATTTCCATCATGCAAGCTGCCTTGCTCACCTGATTTATTGGTTTTCTTTTCTTCTTACGTCTTGTTTGCATTTGGTATGTTGTTTCTTTTAAAAAGTTTTGATTGGTTATTTGTGAATCAATTGAGACTTCGATTCATTCAAAGTTTGCTGTCTGGATAATGTTTTCTCAGAGAACTTTTTTCTTTCTCTAGGGACTTGGGTCTTTTGGTTGTTCTTCTATCTGAAATTGCTGATTTCTTGCATGAACTGAGCTATTTGGATCACTATAAACGTGATTTTCCTGGGCTTCTAAAAGACTTCAGGATGTCTCAGTTTTTGCATACCTCAAGAACTCCTCCAAATCTATTCAGATGGCTTGAAAACTGCTTAAAGCGTGGATGCAGTTCTGCTAGTATTTGTGATCTTCCACTTTTGGTATGTCGAAATGGAACTTCTGTTGTGAACTGGGCTAGGAAGATAGTTTCGTTTTATAGTCTGTTGTGCGGAGCAGAACAATCTGGAAAAAGGCTGTCAACTAATGTTACCTGTGATATTGCACCTGGATTATATCGTACTCAAGAAGAGCTAACAATTTTGGGAATGGTTGGTGAAAGATTTGGTTTGCATCATTTAGACTTGCTGCCTGCTGGTGTGTCTCTTCCTCTTCGGCATGTAAGTTAGTACCTCATAGTTATGCTGTTTATTTATTTATTTTTTAAGTTTTTTTGAGCGATATTTATTTTTAAAGTTATATGGAGGCCAGTTCTATTTATGTTACACTATAATGATATTCATGCCTTGGTGTGAACAGTGATATGCCAGTTTCTACCAGCTGAGTTTTCAATCACATCTTTGTTAGGCCCAAAAATGCGTAACTATTTCTTAAAAACTGCATGTTACTGGCTGGTGAGAATTGAGGCCAAGTGAATGTGCCTGTTTACCAAAATCGGTTAGGGGGATTAGTTCCGTCCATTTCTTACTTTGGATTCTTCGAAAATCTTATACAGACGCAAACTGCAGTTATTGTTAAACAAGGAAAATGCTTTGTGGTAAAGATAATATACACTTGTGCTATCAAAAGAAATATCAAGAATCAAAAGCACTCATTTTTCACAGATTAAAAGTGTAATAGGAGCATTTATGCATAAGGATCACCTAAGATGATCATTTCATGACTATGGAGAATGATTTAAATCAGCTAGTTTATCTTTTTTCTCCGATTTGCTCCAACGAAACCAGGGTGAAAGAAATTGAAAATGTAGGTCATTCCCAAATTCCAACCACTGATGAAGAATTCCTCAAAAAGTCAAAGATCAGTAACATCCTCCAGTAATTGTGCAGGCTCCCATGTCCCATGGCCTGAATTCATACTTTGATCATCTTACCTATAAGCTTGAATTTGGAGAGGATTTATTCTTGTAATATTCTATATTTGAGACTGATTGTGAGTATGATGCTTCTCTATAGGCATTGTAAATACCGGTTAATAAGTATTTTCCTGTGCTTCAGTCTGATCTTTAGAGTTGATTTTTACCTTAACTATCCTTTCGTTTATGATATTTCAAGATTATAACAAATTTTCATGTGATATTCAGGCAATAGATAAATGCCGTGAGTCTCCCCCTACAAATTGGCCAGCTGCTGCATATGTGCTACTTGGCCGTGAAGATTTAGCTTTGCTACATTTGAGAGATCCGACAAAATACGCTGAGCTTGATTGTACTAGATCAAATTTGATCTTGGTGTCTACGCCTTATATGTTACCACTGCATCCAGTTACCATACCTTCCTCAGTTTCTGATACACTTGAAATGGATAATACTAAGATAGATGACATAGACAATTTTGAAGGACCGGTGACAGATGGAATGGATCATATTTTCAACTCTAGCACACAGTTACGCTATGGCCGTGACCTCAGGGTTAATGAGGTGCACTTGAAATGAACAATTTATTTCAGTTAGAGCCTACCGGAACATTTCCTTTTCGTGCTTAATATCACTTATTGTTATCACGTGATCCTTTTAATTGCTATTCTTCAGGGTTTTCCTTTCATACCCCATGTTCTTTGATTTTGTCTTTCTTTGACTGAAGTATCTTCAGATCTGTTTCAGTTCTTTTGGATGATTGATGCTGATTATACTTTCATAATGATGAAAAAATGAAGTTAGCATTTTGCACTGGGAATGAGTGCATATATATTGCATATAAGCTATCTTGCATATGGTGAACTTTGCTTTTCAATTGGTCATTTATATTCCCTTTGCTTCACCTTAGTTTTTCCACAACTTTATATCTTTGATCACAAAATGTGCTTGATTATGCAAGAAATGAATTTCAAGGCATATAATACACCCCTATAATTTAGATTATTTAACCTCATCTCCGTCTATGTTTCATTGGATATTTTGCTTGTTAAATAACTTATGTCTTTTTTTTTTCCTGCATTTATATTTGTTGAGACTGAACTTCTAGATTTACTATAGAGTTTCTCCTTTATTTTGGTATTGGGTGCCTATGATAAAACTTAAATAAATGGTTATTAGTAAAGTTTTTAGTGCTTGTAACACAATTCATCATGAAACATGCTTTTCCTTTAACGCCTGATATCTTCATCTATGTTTAGAAATATGCATTGTTGTCATTTTGGAGATTGCTCTAACATAGGTTGAGATTATATACTGCTGTTGGGGTGATAAATTTCTAATTTATTATTCTTATAAGTACTTTTCATAGATATTATGGACTAACTGTTCAACTGTGATTTTAATAGGTTAGACGCCTTTTGTGTTCTGCTAGGCCTGTCGCCATTCAAACACCTGTTAACCCTACAGCTTCCGATCAGGACTTCCAACAGGTATAATTCCTTTGTTCACTTTGGATATATATATATATATATATATATATATATATATATATGGTTTTTTTTTTGTTTTTTTTGTTTTACAAGGTAGTTGAAGAATTATACCGTAAACATATTGTCTTATACCTACTTCTTGTTGCAATAGCAAAATATATATTCTGTGTCTTGTATCACTTCTTCTTCTATGACAATATTCTTCTGTATCTCACGCTCCCACTATTATTACCAGATAAATGCATAGAAACAACGCTCAATTACCAAATCCACCCATGGGGAAATAGTTCACCGTTGTAGTACATTATCTAGGGTTTTTATGAATTTAAGTATATAAAACTGTGCTTCCACAGGTTTTACCAGAAACTAGCCTGTTTAAAAGCATTGTACTTGAACTGCTAAAATAATGACTAAATATAAAGACACTTTCTCCATCTCTGATCTTTAAATTATTGAAATATGAAGGTTTATAGTTGTGCAGTTCGATCTTCTTAGATTAATATCCTTCTTTATATTGCACATCTTATGATCTTACTGCACTGATTATTTTCTATATTTCTTCAAATCATACTCCCAACCATTCCCTGTATCATGGAATGCCTCATTAGGAACCTCAAAAAAATCTAATATGCAGGGTCCATTTTTTTTGTTTAACGGTTAGACGTAGTAGGTTGGTTCAGACACAAAGGATGCTAGGAAATAGATGTTAATCCATGTGGAGTCCTTTGGTGCACAAGCATTTACCTTTTTAGAAAGCAATAAGAAGATCATCACTGGCCTTAGGATTTGCCAATGAAATTCAGGCTCATGAGAACATTAAGTAGCTGGATCAGGCACCGTATTAGGAGCAATAGGAACGGAAGGTGTACTGCGAGAGTGGGTTTGTGTGATAGGAGGCTTTCCACAAGTGGAAATAGTATATACAAGAAAGTTTGTTTCCATCTCTTGAGTACAAGGAGTGGAGAGTAGAGAGTAAGGTATATGTTCTGAGAAGGTGAAATGTAACATGAGGAAATATATGATACCTGTGGCTGTCATGACTAGAACAATAACATCGATAGCCCTTTTGTAACCTAGAATACCCAGAAAAATGCATTTATAAGATATTGGATCTAATTTAGTAATTTGAGGACGAACATCCGAATAAAGCAAATACTACCAAAGACTTTAGCTGCAGTAGGAAATAAGGTCAACATGGGAAAATGACATGAAATGGGGACACCCCAAGAATGGAAAACTGCATGCAATTAATTAGATAGCAAGTAATAGTGACAACATTCGCCCACGAGTGTTTAAGAAACTTCATAGCAAATAAAACTCTAGCAGTTTGAACAAGGTGGCGATTTTAATGTCTTAAGGTTCAAATTCCCTTGCGTGTAGTTTCTTAAATTCGTCTCTTCATAGCCATCAAACTTTGCACTTAACTTATATCAAAGAACCTTTAATTCGATAAATATTTTGATTTGATTTATAATTGGAGTATTAATGTACTCTTTTGTTGTGTTTGGTAGCTGCCCTGTGATTATTGTGTTTGACTAATCAAATTCAACTCTCTAATTTAACTATCACAGTAAAATTGTGTGGCCATTATTTCTGGTTGTTAACCACGCCAAAGCCACACTTAATTTCAATCAACTGTTGTTTATTGTCATATGTTCTCATGATTTGACTTTTGGTATGACTTTACAGACTCAGCTCTTGCATCTTGCTCAAAGAACTACTGCTCTTCCATTTGGCCGTGGTGCATTCACTATGGGTACTATATGTACTCTTTTGACAGAGGTGCTTTTTATTATTTTTAGCCTCTAATACTTATCTTAAGTAGTCAAGATTATTTTTGTCCACTAATTGGACGTACCATATTCATTTCACATTATTTTAATTATTTCCACAAGCAGAAATTTCTTATCTTTATTTATTCTTCCAGGCACTTGCTGTTCCCAAGCTTGTTTTGGCTGGTCGGTTACCTGCACAACAAAATGCAACGGTATGCCTTGAGGATATTGCAGTATCTCTTTTTCTCTTTGCTTATTGATATAAATTATAATTGTGCATGAGTATGGCAATGTACAGGTTAATTTAGACTCAAATGTTGGAAACATTCAAGAACTGAAGTCTTGGCCAGAATTTCACAATGCTGTTGCTGCTGGCTTGAGACTATCTCCACTTCAGGTCTATCTTATATATCACATCGTTAATCCAGGAATCAATCATGCCTTTAGTTTTATTTTCTTTCTTTGCTTTCTTATTTAGCAGCTGTATATCAATATGCCTCAGAACTTCTTCATTTCTGCATTGTAGTTGGCCTTTACTAGGTTTCAGTTTCTACAGGTTTCTATCCAGGATTTTGTATGTTGTTGCATGAGCTTTGTCATACTAGTTTTTGATAATTTCCTGATGCATGGGTTATTTCTTAAGCAGGGAAAGATGTCTAGAACGTGGATTCTTTATAACAAACCAGATGAGCCTAATGTGACTCATGCTGGACTCCTCCTTGCTTTGGGTTTACATGGACATCTTCGTGTACTGACTATTACCGATATATTCCAGTATTATTCACAGGTTATTAATTTCCATTTTATACATCCTGTTAATCCATGCTTGTTTGTTCTACTTTTTTGGCTTATTAGATGCTCAGCTCTTCTCTTTCACGGAGAATTCAAATTGCCTTTTCGGAATGTAAGATTTTCCATTGCACCCACTTGGTCTTTGCCATTCACATTTCAGAATGTGATTTCAATTGGTATTTCATTCTTTTTCTCCTGGTAATTGGTGAAAATACATCCTCTTCTGTCTATTGGAGACTTTTAGTTATGAGGAAGAATGTAGGAGGGATTAAGCATTTATTGGGTTACACCAGAATCTGATAATGGCTGATATTTGTTCAATTTGGGTAACGGGACTATCAGAAAAGGGTAGACTGTTTGGAGAATCACAAACTTGCATTGTACGGTTGCTGGAACGAATAGGATACTACTTAAAGAATCTGGATGAGGTATTGAAATGGTTGAAGAACTAAGTCACAATGCAAATTTCAAAGATAAGAACCTACTGATTTTTGCATTGGTGATATCGGTAGAGACTGGAGCATAGTGTTTGTGAAATGTTCTCTAAAATGGAATATTGGGTGGACATTTGTCCCCTAACGTATTTCTGCTCCCTTTCTCATAATATAAAAATATTTTTGTTTTTATTTATTTTCTTACCAAAGTATAGAAATAATTACTTTAGAATGAGTGTAGATATGTTTCCTTATTTAGAAGATTAGATTTGAAGTTAAATTAAATCTTTTATTTTGCTACTTTATTAGATTCCTGTGAGTTTTGTTTCCTTGATTAGCAGACTAGAATAGTAATAAATATTAGGTGAATGTAAAATAATATCTATTCAATAAGAAGAATTATCAGGTCTACATTCAATTATTAACCTATTCCATCCCTACTTGATATCCTCCGTGTTGCTGCTTTTTCTAGTTACTTATAACTTTTTACAGTTTGGTGATTGGTGAACATTATAACGTTTCCCTAAATATAGTACTATATTGACCATTCTTTTGAAGGAACATGAAAGTACTACTGTAGGATTGATGATAGGCCTTGCAGCTTCTTATAGAGGAACCATGCAACCATCTATCTCAAAGGTAAAAAGAACATATCAAGTTTCATCCTTATCAATCACCAAACCGTCTCCTCTTATGTGGTCTTACACATTTTTCATTTATTTTATGACTGAAAATGTCTGCATCTTCATTTTGTATTTAGTGCATGTATGTGATTAGCAATGTTTCTTTGTTTCACCGACATGATGATTCCCTCACATATAGTAATTGACTAAGAGCTTTGTGCTACTAGTTGGGCTAAAAATCTCGAGTTCTATCATTATTGAAGTTGAATTTTCAGATTTTATGTGATAGTTTATACTTTGGATTTTTCATAACTGTTAGTTTGTATCTGTTGGACCCTTTCTATATAGTTCTATCTCAAACTCAACTTACAATTTTCTTGCACAACTACAATAATTATACAAGGAACTTATTCTTAAATTAAGATATATATAATTCTGGCCAGATCCATGTGGAAATTAGGTTATAGACCATAACACATTGAAATATCTGAATTTTGTTTTAGCTATCTTCTCCATTGGTTGTCATGCTGTAGGGAAATCACTCTCTGATTGAAATCCTATTTCTCTTTAATTAGCGGGATTCTACTGGGAGTTTTCTTCCTTCCGGGTCAGCTATTGTGTTGCTGCTCTATTCTTAACTGTAATTGAAGTATAGACCCCTCTTTTACTTGACAACTGGCGTATAGATTCATCATGTCACTGTTTCTTATTCATAATCGTTATTGAAGTTGAAAGTCATCTTTGGCTAAATTATTTGAGTAACTGAAGAAATCTGGTCAAATTATTCAAAGTCGATCTTCTAGTCTGCTAACGAGTTTTTCTTTTGAAGATTTCAACCTGTGAATACCAGTCTTGCTGGTCAGTATTCAAACCAATTGATTGACTCTCATGATATATTTTATTAATTTTTGCAGTCTTTGTATGTTCACTTGCCTGCTCGCCATCCATCTTCCTTTCCAGAGTTAGAATTACCAACCCTTATACAGGTAAGCTGCTAAGGATGATGGGATCTTTAAGCATATACTTCACTTGATCTGTCATTTTCTCTTGTGCTTTTGTCTGTAGCTTGATGTTTGTGAATGCAATTCTTGTCATTTTCTCTTGTGCATAGCTACTCAACATGTTATGTGTAGTACTACTAAATTTATCTTCTTTTGTATAATGAGTTTAGCATTCCTCTAATCAGATGCTTTGCATAAATCTTGTGTGTTTGTTCTGCTACCTTTTATTTATCAGATAGCAGTGTCATTTACCTTTTATTTTCATTATCATTCTTGATTGCTTATGTTGCAGTCCCAGTCGTGTTGTAGTGTATGCGTTTGTCCATTACCTAATATTTGAATTTTAGTGGATTGACTTCATTGATTATAATGAAAGAATTTTAACTCTATCTTTTTAAATTTCAAGTCTGCAGCTCTTATTTCAGTTGGGCTTCTTTACGAGGGATCAGCACACCCACAAACGATGCAAATTCTTCTGGTAACTCAATGACTTAATGTAATCCGAGTCCGAAATTGATTTATCGTTTCCCTTTTCTTCTTTTTCTTTTACATTGATGTTTTAGTGCGCACATACTATATTTTAAGAGTACCTTAATGGGTCACACGTGTCCCTGCTTAAATTTATGGTCTTTTTGCATTCTATAGCCTCAATATATGGCATATTACACAAGCTTTAGAAACTAGAACACTACTACTCCCAATCAAATCCTTTAATCTAAAGCATTTCTAATCCTTACCATACTAATTTAGTTACAACTCTATTTGTATTTAGCTTGGAATATACTTTGACATTCCCTCTCAAGCTGAGGAATAGATATTTCACAGCTAACTGTTTTCACTAATTTTTCTTAAAGGAACATAGAATAGGCACACACTAACCTTAGGCACTATTTTCTAAACCTTGGTAGAGACTGGTTTACATCCTGATTTCCTGCTTCTACCATCAAGTCAACCACAAACATTTGTTGGTGTAGCACCCTCTTAGGGCTCGAATGAGCTCACCCACATTATAGTTACTCCCCTCATACAAAATGTTCAATAAACAAGGTGTGATCCCTTTGACTCTTTACAAACTAACAATATAGTTATTCCCCTAATACAATATGTTAGTAAACAAGTTGTGATATTGTGACTGCTTTTGCCAAGCTGTGCCCTAGAAGAATGTTTACCGTACCCAAAAGGGGTATAAGTTCTATCATCCATGCCAGAAAATGTAATTCTATAATTTTTGTATGTGTAAAATTGATGTACAAGATGGTGCCTTATATACATGATGACCCTAACTAATCCTAGTAGGAAATCATTCAAATCCCACGATATATGAGATTTGATATAAATCAAATAAATACCTAGCCTAATATTAGGGAATCAAATCAACCATAATTAACTCTAATTAATACCCACTCTCCAACACTCCCCCTCAAGCTGGTGAATAGACATCTTCTATTCCCAGCTTGGATACAATGCTCTCAAATACCGAACTACTCGATCCTTTAGTGAGTATATCTGCAAGCTGCCCATGTGTGGAGACATAGGGTGTACAAATTAAACCACTATCCAGCTTCTCCTTTATAAAGTGTCTGTCAATCTCAATATGCTTGTTTCGGTCATGCTGAACCGGGTTGTGAGCAATGCTGATTGCAGACTTGTTATCACAATATAATCTCATAGGAACATCCCACTTAACTTTCAAATCCTCCAAAATAATCTTTATCCAAAGTAATTCACACATGCCTTGAGCCATTGCTCGAAATTCTGCTTCTGCACTCGATCTTGCTACTACATTTTGTTTCTTGCTTCTCCAAGATACAAGATTCCCTCCAAGAAATGTACAATACCTAGAGGTTGACCTTCTATCAACTATTGATCCAGCATAATCAGCATCTGCGTATGCTTCAACTGCTAGGCCTCCATTCCTCCTATATAAGATTCCTTTTCCTGGTGTTCCTTTAAGATATTGCAGAATTCTATTTGTTGCTTGTAGGTGAACCTCTTTTGGACTATGCATGAATTGACTCACCACGCTAACAGCATATGCTATATCTGGTCTAGTGTGGGACAAATAGATGAGTCGCTCAACCAGGCGTTGATACATTTCTCTGTTTACTGTTGCATCCTCTTCAGCTTGTCCAAGTTTGAAGTTCAAGTCAATAGGAGTACTAACCGGAGCCAAATTTTGGCTCAACAATTGTCTTTCCCTATCATCATTACCTGTCACAATTATATCATCCACGTAGACAAGCAGAACTGTAACTCCCCCTGAAACTGAGTGTTTGATGAAGAGTGTATGGTCTCCTTGGCTTTGTCTGTATCCCATAGTAATCATAGCTCTAGCAAATCTCCCAAACCATGCCCGTGGAGATTGTTTAAGCCCATACAATGCTTTCTTTCACTTGCACACCTTATGTCCGGATAAGTGATCCCCATATCCTGGTGGAAAGTCCATATAGATCTCTTCTTCCAAATCCCCATGCAGAAATGCATTTTTCACGTCGAACTGCTCTAGCTCCCAACTATAGTTAGCTGCTAAGGACAACAAAATCCTCACGGTGTTCATTTTTGCTGCCGGTGCAAAAGTCTCCAGATAATCAATGGCATAAGTTTGTGTATACCCTTTAGCAACCAATCTGGCCTTGTATCTCTCAATTGACCCATATGCTTTATACTTAACCGTATACACCCATTTACAGCCCACAAGTGTTTTTCCATTTGGCAGTTGTACCACCTCCCATGTCTTGTTCTTCTCTAAGGCCTTCATCTCCTCATCCATAGCTTGCTTCCATTTTCCATTGGTTAATGCCTCAGATAGAGTGGTAGGGATAGCAATGGTGTTTAGGCTAACGAGAAAGGCTCTGTGTGAGGGTGAAAACTGTTTAAATGAGAGATAATTTGCAAGTGGATAAAGTGGGCGTTTGGTGCATTCTCTAGTTCCTTTCCTAATAGCAATGGGAAGATTCAACTCATTCTCATTAGGCTCAGTTTCAGTTTGCAAAGTAGGGTTAGAAAATGTTACCTCATGATCAGGTTCCGGATTGGATTCTTGAGCATGCCCAGATGCGGGATCAACTGTCTGCCTTCTTGTAAACACCTTCCCAAATCTTGAATTTACATTAATAGATTCACCTAAGCCAGATTTGGGTTCAAGGGATGTAGAAGTTTCAGGTATAGGTTCAAGTGATGTTGGACTTTCAGGTATAGGTTCATGGGATGTAGAATTTTCATGTATAGGTTCACAGGATGTAGAGCTTTCAGGTATGACCGGAGCAGTTTGTTTAAAAACAATAGAAGGAAGAAACTCACTAAAACCCCACTCATCTTTATCTTCGATTAATGGACTTTCACCCTGAAGATAAGGAACAGTAAAGTAGGACTCATGTTCATGAAATGCTACATCAATGGAGACGAAGAACCTTTTTGAAGGAGGGTGATAACACTTATACCCTTTCTGAGTGGAGCTATAGCCAACAAAAACAGTTTTCAAGGCCCTTGGATCTAACTTTCCCCTATTGTGATTATGAATGTGAACATAGGACACACACCCGAATATTCGAGGGGTAAGGTTATTTGTGGTCTGTATGTGGGGATAAAATGTGGAAAGTTTATCCATTGGACTCTTGAATCCCAAGACTTTGGTAGGCAATCGATTTATGAGGTGAGTAGAAGTAAGGACGGCTTCCCCCCAAAAGGACTTTGGCACAGTTTTTTGGAACAATAGGGCTCGAGTGGATTCAAGGAGATGACCCATTTTCCTCTCTGCTACCCCATTTTGTTGTGGTGTATTAACACAAGATGATTCATGCACTATCCCTTCTTTTTCAAAATAGGTGCGAAGTGTGTGATTGAAGTAATCCCTCGCATTATCAGATGGAAACTCTTTATGGTAACCCCAAATTGATTTCTAATCATGGAGAGAAAATTAGGAAGGACGGTACTAACATCAGATTTATGTTTAAGAAGAAAAACCCATGTAACACGAGTGCAATCATCTATAAAAGAAACAAACCATCTTGCTCCAGACACACTTGGAATGGTAGAGGGACCCCAAATATCACTATGAATAAGATTAAATGGAGAAGGGCTTATTGTATTGCTAATTGGAAATGTTACACGCTTGTGTTTAGCAAGCTGACAGACTTCACAATGAAACTGATTGACATCAAGACCCTTAAAGAGAAAAGGAAACAAAATTGGATAGTTCTAAAAGATGGATGACCCATGCGATGATGGTGAAGCCAAATTTTGTCTTTGTTGGTTTGAGGTGTTTTGGATATAAGAGAGTGATGTAATGATATGGAGCAGGACCCGGAGGGACCTCGGCCTTTACTCGTTTATC